>VCJN01000130.1:0-75531 GCA_006384855.1 Tetraselmis striata | reverse complement strand
ACAACGAGGCACTCTACCCACACATCACCCCCCGCAGTGATGCTGCGGAGAAACGCAATCACGAGTTGGCGGCGCAGTATGTGGCCCACTTTGGGGATCATGCTGTGTTGCCAAACCATTTGTACAGTGACGAGGACTACGCCAGCATCCATGCCAGAGCGAAGGAGCTGCGGCTTGTTGTTGAGGCTGCGGCTCCTGCTGCTGCCGCTGCCGCCTCCATCCCGCCGTAGACGATCGGGTCTGGCAGCACCGCCCGTGCTTGTAAATAAGCGACAATGGATCACGTCATGCTCCGGTTGTACTCCTACACTTCCTCCACTTTGGCGGGTGGGGGGGGGGGGGGGGGGGGTCCTGTCCTTATTACTTGCATCGGTGGACGTGCTGGATATGGAGGTCACCGGGCACATCGCGTGGTTTCGGAGCAGTTCATTCGCGCCTCCTCGTCTTGTTTGCAATCGTCGCCCTAATCCAATGCAGGGTGAGTAGCGGGACACTGTGCCCCCCCCCCCCCCCCGGTTTATGTAAACAAATATCCAGCCGTGCATGCGTCGCAATCGGTACCCAATGAGCGGGGTATGTGGCAGTGGTTTCGGAGCAGTGCAAGCATTCCGTGCGTGTGCACAAGCACGTACGACTGGGAATGAGGCGGGGGTTGCGGATGGAGTGCATTGGCGGTGCATAGAATAGCGTGTTTCTGGGGTTTTGGCTGCATCAGACGCCGTATTCCCATCCATCCGGCACGGAATGTCCGGTTTTCACACATTTGTGTGTTAATAAAGTGTGAATATTACGCGTTTTTTACGCCGGGTGGATGGGCATCCGGCGTCCGATGCACCCCAATTATTTGCAGCACGCTAGTCTGTGCACCGCCAGTGCACTCCGCAAGCCCCGCCTCCGTCCGCGTCGGAACCGGTAGTAAGTGTTGTTGTGTGCGCACATCGTGACAACAGTACACGGTGGCAATTGCAATTAGCGGTGGATAATGTGAAGGCGTTTTCGAAATCGACAGAGAATGAGGCGGTGCTGGCGGAGTGCATTGGCGGTGCATAGAATAGCGTGTTGCTGGGGTTTTGCTTTGGCTGCATCGGACGCCGTATTCCCATCCATCCGGCACGGAATGTCCGGTTTTCACACATTTGTGTGTGAATAAAGTGTGAATATTACGCGTCTTTTGCGCCGGGTGGATGGACACCCGGCGTCCGATGCACCCCAATTATTTGCAGCACGCTAGTCTGTGCACCACCAGTGCACTCCGCAAGCCCCGCCTCCATCCACGTCGGAACCGGTAGAAAGTGTTGTTGTGTGCCCACATCGTGACAACATTGCACGGTGGCAATTGCAATTAGCGGTGGATAATGTGAAGGCGTTTTCGAAATCGACAGAGAATGAGGCGGTGCTGGCGGAGTGCATTGGCGGTGCATAGAATAGCGTGTTGCTGGGGTTTTGGCTGCGTCGGACGCCGTATTCCCATCCATCCGGCACGGAATGTCCGGTTTTCACACATTTGCGTGTGAATATAGTGTGAATATTACGTACGCGTCTTTTACGCCGGGTGGATGGGCATCCGGCGTCCGATGCACCCCGAATCTCACCAACACGCTACTCTACGCACCCCCAATGCACTCCGCCAGCCCCGCCTCTTTCCGCGCAAGTCCTACGTTCCATTGTATGTATATACATACGTACATGTACTGCTCCGAAACCAGCCCAAACTTAATGAGTGCACAAGTGTAAAGAAGGGGGGGGGGGGGGGGGGGGGGGGAGGGTGGAAGCGGGGCATCCACTCACACATACCCCGGCGATGCATGACAGATATTACATGCCGTGGCGGGTCGGCGGGCCGACCCGGCGGGCCGACCCGGCGGGGGGTGGGGGGGGGGGGGGGGGGGGGTCTATTCAACTACACGTGCGACAGTGTCGTTTCGTGGAGCAGGATATGTGCCCGGCCTCATTTATACCGCCCCCTACTTGCGCTGCATGGTCCACCCCTACGAATTACGTAGCACAAACCGCCATTACTTAATAGGAACCTAGCACAGCCAAGCTTATTTGCCCGCTTTGTCGATCAACTTCTACGCACTTCCCGTCCCTCAGCCGCCGGACATGGGGGTTAAGCCGCCAGCCTCGGCAGTTGCTTAGCCAGACTTGGCATCCCGTACCGTGTCCATGGCTTCGCAGCTGTGCCGCCGGCACACGCCGAGTCCGGCGCTTGCTGCCGCCGGGTTGCGCACGCATGCACGCACGGTAATACGCCGCCGACGCCGCCACGCTTACTTCCACCACCTTCGCCAGCCGCAGCTTCGCACGCCGTTCCGCCGACATACGAAACGCACGAATTCTCCCCCCCCCCCCTGTCCCCGCGTCATGTATAATATATTCGAGGCGACTATGCGGGGCGCAGCACACGCCGCGGCGTGGGTCGGCGGAGCGGCGGGCGGCGGGAGCCCTAATGGCCGGGCAGTATCCACACCCACACCGGCACCGCCGCTCACCTCCGACGCGGATGAACCGCCTCCCAAAGGAAACATGCCGGTTGGTGGTAAGCGCAGCAGGCGTGAGGTGCCGGTGCCGGTACCTGTGCGACGGAGCTGTCGCGTCAGGAACCGCACCGCAACCGCAACCGGACCGCATGTGGAGCAACACCTGGCGGTGCCGGCCCCACCTATGTCTAGGGCCACCTCCTCACAGCACCCCGCCACGACGGCGTCGGCCACCGCCGATAGACGGCGCCGTTGCGGGGGGGGACGCCCTGCCAGGCGACGATGATGCGCCTGATGCGCCGCGTCAGAACGCGGAGGAGGCCGTGGTCGAGGCGACTGATAGGGCTGAGGGGGTTGTCGAGGCGAGCGAGGCTGCCCTCGCGCCACCCGCCCCGCAGCCACCTGCGGGACATGCCGACTTGCTCGTCGCCATGTTGACCGGAGCACTACGAGCAGTGGCGGGAGGCGGCCACATGCACTATCATGTGCGTGTCCTGGCCGGACGCCCGTCATGCGTGTACTGCGGCCAACGGACGGACTGGGAGTGTTGCTGCGACGGCACCCCGGCTTTGTGCGGCCCCAAGTACCCATGCATGGCGACCCATCAGCGGGCAGTCCCCTGCCCGACCACGGCCGCGGTGAGGGCGGAGTTTCGCCATGTCAGGGACGCGTTCCACGACACGACTCGCGCCGCCGTGTGTGAGGCTTCCGAGAAGGCACGCGCGGCTGGTAGGGTGCGCAGGGTGAGGCGGTTGACGGCCCGGGAGATGAAGGAGAGCGAGATATGCCGTCAGTGAGGTCGGGCGCAATGTTATTGGGTGGGGCACACGGGCGTGTAACACTTGCACTTTGCGCGTACTGCTGGGTTACATCCAGGCGGCGTCACACTATGCAACCGGAAAGGCTGCGTTGCTACTGCAAACGATGCTAAGCCTCACTCGGTAGCAACCGCTGCCCCGCCTATCCCACAGCCGCTGCCCCCCCCCCCCCCCCCCCCCCCCCCCCTCGCGCACCGTCATGCGACCTCGCGTGGATCCCCGCCACCAGCAGCTCCCCGGCGTCGACGCCCAAGTCGGCAGCCTTCGCGGAGGACATGTCGGCACGGGCAATGAGAACAGCCACCTTGCGGATGCCCGGACCATCTAGTAGGACAAGGGCCTCCTCCCCGCCGGAACCACCGCCGCCGCCCGGCACTCTCCACAAGTCCAAGCCCACGGCAGTGTGGGCTCGTTCCGGCGTCCACACCGTACACAATGCAGCCCGAATGGGCCGCGCGCTGGCACGACTGTCGTCCGAGTCAGCCCCTGGCGGGCGCGGTGGCGTGGCAAGGTAGAAGGGTTGAGCTCGCGCGACCACGGTGGTGTACTTGGCGTCTTCACGCTTTGCCAGCAAGTTTCTTGGCAGCTCCTCCTCGCTCTCTAGCTCCTCGGTGGTGTAGGGGGGTGGGTCGGCGTCGGGGACTTGCTTCAACATCTTGTACACAAAGAAGGAGTTGTCTCTCGACGTCTCCCCCCCCCCCCCCCCCCCCCCGGTGAAGCCGGGGCTTGTCGCCGTTGCGAAGCGACGCCGCCTTGTAGGCAAGGAGCCCCCCAGCGCCACCGCCGGGGGTCCAGCCCGGCAGGACCGCACCCCACCCCGCGAGTATGGGTGCATACGAGTGGTCAACAATGTCACCGTCCTCGAAAACAGCGCGCCACTGGGTCGCCCCGCCGTAGTCCTCCAACACCCACTCGGTAACGACGCCGGTTATCACGCCGTAGTGCCATACTCCCCGGAACTTCTTGGCGATGACCCTCATGTAGAAGTCACCGGGATCGCCTTCCCGTATCACGCCCTCATCGGCGGCTTCCACGCCCGCCGGCGGCCACGCAGGCGCATCGATGTCCATACCGTCTTCGCCAACGGGGTCCTCCCCCACGCCCATCACATCGTCCTCTGAGACCGGCGCCGGCGGGCCGTTTCCGACGGCTGCTGGTACTCCTGCTGCCGCCCCTGCTGCTGCTGCTTGTTTTAAGGCGGCCTTGCGGCGCAACTTACCCGCACGCTTTAACGAGTGCCTACAGTTCGGGAATTTTAGGAAGTGCCGCTCTCGCGCCGTCCTTTCACTACTGCCCGTCACGATGCCCCGGCAGTGCTTGCATGTGTACACGCCATCCTTCGACACACTCGATATCCATCCCTCTCCCGGCATGCCTGCTGCCGCGCGCGCGCGCGCGCGGGGGGGGGGGTGGGGGGGGGGTGAGAGTTGGGGTGGATGTAGCCCACCACCGGCAGGGAGCACAGATGCTAGTGCGCGGCTGTCCGCGCTTGGTGCAGCGGTGAGCGGCGGTGACCGCCAGGCTACCCCGTACTTCATGCGCGTGCAGGGATGTGCAGCGGATGTGCAGGGATGTGCAAGGATGTGCAGCGAGTACGTGCAGCTGCATGTACTTAGCCCGGGGGCTCCGCGTCGGCGCGCGACACGCGAGCCCGCGTGCGCATATCAATTTGATGAAATTATCGAAACGAGAAATTCATACAGTACTTTACACGTCGCGCGAGATAGTCGTCGCTACCCGGTATGAAATACACGACCCTCGTTCGTCTCGTATCGTCCCCGTATGTCGTCGTTCGTCACCAGTAGGGGACATTTACGTCACATCTGAATCTCACAGTGCATGCGCAGCTCGCGCACAAAGCCATCCCATAGTCCGCGCAAAAACAGACAGTCTACATGTATGTTGTCTAACATGCGAAGCATGTCGACGTCCTGCGGGGCGCTGCCCGCCTCCAACAACACATCTGGGAAATGCACTTGTACGACGCCCCGCTTTGTGATGCCGCTAAAAACCACAGTACCGCGGTCCCAGTTGCTCTCGCGACGCGAGGTGTCCAACCGGGCGCGTAAACATAGCCCTATCCTGCCGAAAATAACCCACGACGCGGGGCCCGGCGAGTAGTTTCCACCACGGTAGAGAACCATGTCGGCCGTACGAACGTGGCCTGCGACGTGGTGGGGATCGCAGGAAACTTGGCCCCAAAAAGTTCGAGAATCGCTTTGTTCAGCGCGAACCACAGGTCGCAGTAAACATCTATGCCGGTTCCGTCATCGAGGTCGAAGACGACAGTGGACTGCCGAACCAAAGACCGCGCAGTAAGTGTTCCGGCCAAGGGGTTCGGAGCACGCATCCACGTCGAAGGGTCCGACCTCGGTGAGGAAGGCGCTGGAAGATAGCCTGCAGCAGCTACCAATCTTGATCGCCCATCCGCTCCTCTATAACCGGGACATGTCGTCCGCCAAACCGTCGCCTTTACTAGGAACATGCCGTGTCACTACGTGCAGACTGTATGTGTCGCATTTTGTGGTAAGCGAGCAATAACTTGTAGATGTGGGGGGTACATCGAACGGCCCGTGTTAACCGCGCCTACGGCCGCTGCATTGTCCAATCGGAACAAAATGCGTTTAACACCTGCCCGCGGCCCCGACCGATGCAACGTATCCGGAACCATGTAAATTTCACGCGCACGTGTTCGTTGACCTGCCGAGATTCGTACGAGTCAGTGCTGCTGTGAAATGCATCCGTTAATCGAGTCAGGCGCCGCTTGCGAAACCTGGTGCGTCCGACGTAATAATCCTCGAAATTGTACTAACAATGGTTGCAACACCATGGTACACCCGGTTCGGGTCGTACTTCATGCCACGGTGCCAATAATTCCGCATCGTCTGGCAATATAAACGTAGAAAGGACTTGTCCTAGAGCGTACTCGGTCCGTCATTGCCCAGAAAGAAACGGCCGCGCGAAAATCCCGTCCTCGGCCTGCACCCCTCGTTCAAACGGCATGCCGCACTCGCTCTGTAACATGTCCAACCACCCGCGCCGTGATGGCCGGGACGCCGACGCGACACAGCTCATCCGGGTCCCACTCAGCAGTCGGGCTCGACGACCGGCCGCTGAGGAATGTGTCACGCGCTGCGTAGAATTCCGTCAAGTAGGCTTGCCCCCATCGAGATAAAACGGCGGAGCACCACTGCATATCACCGACGACTGCGGCCAATAACTGCCCAAGCGGCACCGACCCCGTGGCAAGTGCCGAATCGTATATACGGGCTGGGCTGCCGCAACCCACTCGGCCGCCCGCGTTGCGGTGACGGCCACCTCTCCCCTCACCGAATCACTCGTAGTCAGCCTCGTCGGGCGGGACTATCTGGGCGACACTATTTTAATTGCTCCACGAGCAATATTCCGCAGTGACGCTCATCGCAGCTTCATTAGGAGCTGAAACGCTGCCGGTAAATTGGTTCCTCAACAATCCTAGGTTGCTAAACCCCAATATTCTCAATATTATAAGCATGCACAGGATACCGGTATACCGCCCAGGGTGTACCGGCAGTACATACTAGTATGTCGTACCAGTATGAAAGCTAAATTTCGTCTGGCCCGGCCGGGGTCACGGCCGGCCGAAGCCGCCTCAGTAGCACTTGTTCCCGTGCACCAACTGCAGTCTGTCGTAGGTAACTGTAGCATGTACCCATTGTGAGATCATCCCGCCTCATGCGGGATGCGGGCCGCTTTTAGGCGGCTTGCTGTGTTGATTTTCTAGTACCAGTTTTTGTAGTAGGTGGATTTGTTACTACCCATTGTGAGACCGTTGCTTGCCCCATTGGAATCCAACTCTTTATGCCGATCTCGCCGGGTGCGTATGACCCACCTATATAGGTGGAGCGCCTCGAGAACTAGCGCTGTGCACGTTCAGCAAGGCACGCCGGCGTGTACGCACCACAAACAAAGGGGCGTTATCGGCCAAGGGACCACCTGCCCGGTAATTTCGTCCGAATGAGCGTACGCATCGCGATCGTGCGTGGCGCGACAGTACGAGATTACTTCGGTTGCCCTCACAGATTTAAATTACACCGTAGACTACAACGACGCCCGGTTGTAATCGCCGCTGGTCTAGCTGGTGTACGCCGGCGCGTACGCAATTGCGCTGATTGCAGCGTCATCAGCATGGCGATCCGCTGCCGGTGAGCTAGTTCTGGTTTTTTTTCGACCCTCGTGCCGATATCCGCGGGTGCATAAGCCCGACACATATGTGGGATGCAACGAGAACTAGCGCTTCGCAGGCGGTCCTGCGAGGCACGCCGGCGTGTACGCGGCGCGTGCGACGGGGCGTCATCTTCGGAGGGACCATCTGCCGGTTATTCGCGTCCGCGAAGTGCGCATACTACGCATCGCGACCGTGCGTGCCGCGGCTTTACGAGGCAATTATCGCAGGGTATACTTCGTCCGAGCGCGCGTACTAATACGCATGTACGCATCGCGAGTGTGCACGGCGCGACATTATCAGCACGAGGTTACTTGGGCCGCTGCCCCTCGGCAAGGATTTAGGTCACGCCGTAGCCAACGGCGCCCGAAATAGAACCGCCCGCTGGTCCAACGAGGTGTACGCCGGCGTGTACGCATGCACGTCGCCTATCGCAGCGTCATCATCAGCTGAACCGCTGCCGGCAACCTACTTTGACGTATTTCTCCGACCCCTTACACCGATCTCACTGGGTGCGTATGACCAATGCATAGACGGAGCGCAACGGAAACTTGCACCTGGCAGGCTCTGAAAGGCACGCCGGCGTGTACGCGCAACGTACGACCGGTGGCAATCAACTGAGAGACCCTATGCCGGTACACTTTGTCCGAGCGAGCGTAAGGCCGTGCGCATCACGATCGTGCGTCGCGCGACGATACGAGGCAGGTTACTTCCCCCCCCCCCCCCCCCCTCCCCTAGAGATTTTAGGTAACGCCGTCGACAACGGCGCCCGAAATATTATCACCCGATGGTCCAATTAGGTGTACGCCGGCGTGTACGCAGTTGCGCTCGACGCAGCGTCATCGACAGCATGATCCGCTGCCGGTAAGCTAGTTCGACGTTCTTCTCCGACCGCCGTGTCAATCTCCACGGGTACGCGCGTCTTGATACATTGCCGTAGCGCAACAAGAAGTAGCGCCTCACATGTCTTGTAAGGCACGCCAGTGTGCACACGCTGCGTACGAGGCGGCATCAAGTGCGGGACCAGCTGCCAGTTAACATCGTCCGTCGGTAGTGCGAGCGTACATGTACGCATCGCGATCGTGCGTGGCGCGACGGTAATCGAGGTTAATCGACACTTTGGCTGCTCTTCAATAGAGATTTATAGTACGCCGTAGACAACGGCGCGTTGATTAACACATGCAACTCCAACTAGGTGTACGCCGTCGTGTACTACGCAGTTGCACGCATCGCGGCGTCATCATCAAAGTGCCCCGCTGCCGGTAATGAAGCTGGTTCGACGCACTTCTCCGACCCCCATGCCGATCTCCACGGGTGCGCATGACCGATATGTTGCTGCCGGACCGCAACGAGAAATGGCGGCGCCTCGCGGGTCCTCCAAGGCATGCCGCGGCGTCTACGCGCCGCCTACGACGAGGTGTTGTCAGGAGAGGAACCATCTGCCGGCGCTTCACACCGTCCGTCGTGCGGGCGTACATGTAATGTATCCATGTAATAATTATATACATGTAATATATATACGCACATATGTAATATATACGTGTATCATGTGACGGCATGTAGGAGGTTACTTCGGTTGCTATTCAAGGATGTCTGAGTTTTACGCCGTAAACACCGGCGGTGTCCGGGATAACGCCCGTTATTCCAGCTAGGTGTACGCCGACGCGTACCGGTACATATATACGCAGTTGCGCTCCTCATCGAGGCGTCATCAAGCATAAGCGCGCGACCCGCTCCCGGTGAGCTAGGTCTAGGTACCGGTACAAATAGACGACCCCCCACGCCGGGACCCGCGGGTGCGTATGCCGCCCCGGCGTCTTGCGTAACGTGCCCCAGCGCCTCGCAGGTCTGCGGCGTGTACGCGTTGTGCTTGGCGCGGCGTCACTAGCAGCGCGATCAGCTGCCAGTCCCCGTTCGCCCGTGTAGGCGTACGCATCGCGGCCGTGCGTGGCGCGACGGTACCCGCGGTACGAGGTTAATACGGCCGCTCGTCGTTCGCTTGCCTATACCACCGATGCCAATCTCTAGTGCTCGGCCGCGCTGCACTAGCTGCACTACTAATGGCGGGCCGTGGCTCGTCGGTTCGTTGGGGTGTTGATCGAATGATGTCAATATGCAGCCATTGACGCACCTCCCTTGGCTGGAGGCGCGAACGGTAGCTCGCGGAGTTGCGGACTACTACTTTGAAGGCGGCGCGCAGCAAATCAGTCACGGTGTGGCCGCCCCCTCTCACGCATCGCAACTCAGTCTTCCGCCCCGCTTGGGCTCCAAGTGTCGATATCTCAACGATTAGAAAGCTGGAACGGAGCCGGACCTTGCAGACCTCCTAACTACTTGTAGTGGGACGATAGCGAGATTCCTACGACCCCCGCGGCCCAATACATCCTGACCTAGTGTCGCTTATCTTCCTCTTCCGTCGCTGCTCCCACGGTTGTTGCCCGTTAGAGGGCAACGCTTCTCCAGCTGGTTCAGCTGTCGCAGTAGCTATCGGTAGGCGTTGAATAATTAGTTTAACTATTCGTAGCCCCGCATGCCAAGCGGAGAGCGCGAGACGCGCACGGCCGTGCCGCCGCCCCTTCCATAAACATAATTTCGCCGCCACTTTCACTGTTCGAATTTTTCCATCAGGGCTTTAACATATGCGCACTGTCACTGTTTGGTCGGCGAAAAAGACCAATTGGGCGGCCGCAGTGCTGCTTAGCGACTAAAAAGTAAAAGTAAAATACGCCCTGGGACATCGCGGCCAAAGCCGCCCCAGCGCTTGACCTCTTGCGCCAATTGGAGTCGTAGGTCTGGCATAGCCCGTAGACCATTGCCTCATTCGAACCCCAAAGGGCTAATGCATCAACCGGGTAAACCCAAGACAGGCCGGGAAGATACAGCGTTGCCGAAATATATCGACCAGGATTCGATCCCGGGACATCTCGCCTAGGAGACGACCGCTCAACCGAGCGGACAAGGGATGTACCTTAGCGACTACTACCTGTAGCAAATAATCCTTAATTAGTGATATTAACTTAATGGGGAGCGGCCGCCGCCTCTTTATTTTCAAACGCCCTACTTCCCACGACAACGTGGCACGAAGAAGTTCGCCCCGGGACATTGATCTAAACTAGTTTATGGGGTTCCCTCCCTTGACCTAACCGCTTTTCAGCTACAAGTGCTGCTCAGTGGTACGGGAACTAGGCACCTGTCGTTGCGCCCTTTTTGGGTGCAGCACGAGTAGACATAAAAGCAGCCATAACAGTTGAGCCCGCCATCTTCCAGTTTTCGCTGCGTTCCACGCAGCGATGTATGAAACTGTCTCGTAACCTGTTGCGAGCAAGGTCACCCCAGGTTGTTCAAGACCACACCCGGCTCACCACCCGTGTGTGATATTCTCATCCGTACGTCCGTGCGTTACCATGCCAGATGGAGAAGAACCCGTCGTTGAGCCGACGCTCGAGTCGCTACACACAGACGTGAAGGCCCAGTCTACATTACTGCGAGAGCTTGCTGCATCGATGGCCCAATTGACGGCTCGTGAGCGCGTTGTTGATGGAGAAGGAGCACATGGCTCCGGTTCCGGGCAGCGCATTGCGGGACAGCCGACAGGCAGCGGGGGAGCCGCAGAGCGCCCCGACTTGCTAGAGCTAGGCCAGAGCGGCCGTGTCGGAGAAAAATCCGTGAGTGACGAGGATGGCTACCTCGCGGTGTCAGAACTACTGCAAAGAGCAGAGTCTAATTACGAGGCCGTTCGACCGGTCGGCCGAGTGCCCGGACTCTTCCCCCTGAGCACCGACCTAACGAACGAGAACCTCAAGCAGGATGACCGGCGTCTGCCGGTTCAGGAGGATTATCTATGGATGCCGTGTTTCGGCACCCACATGGCCGCAATTTTCGTGGCTCTCGACGAGCTGCTGCCCTACGTCCCTGCTGCAAATCAGGACTTCACCCCCTACCTCGCGAGAGCTCGGAACCACGCCCAAGCCATCGACAAGGCGTTTCGCTTTCGTTTGGCCTTCCTACGGAGGCTTAATGAGGTCAAGCGTGTGGACGGTGACCAAGGTGTTCTGGACGTGCTGCGAGCTCAGCACTTTCAGCCTGCTTCTGAGCATCTGGATTCCGCGATTTTTGGGGACCTCATGAGGGGCTACGAGCGTCGCGTCTTCGAGGCGACTGTGGCCAGCAGCGCCAAGGCAACCGCTACTGCTCGGGTGGCGGTAGCAGCTGCAGGACGCGGAAGTGGACGAGGACGTGGCGGTGGACGCGGGCGTGGCCGCGAAGGTGAGCACGAGTGACGGTGTAGGGCGCCTTTCGTCGAGGCTGCTGGAGCTTTGCGAGGCCACCTTTCGGTGACCGCCGCACAGCGCACCCTTGCAGCTCAACGGCGGCATGAGCGCCTTGTGTCAGGACTTGACCCCCCACCTTACAGACTTCATTTAGAACTTCCTCGGTGCGGCGCTTCTCACAGCTACAACCGAGTGCGGCTCAACCATCCGCACACCTGCACATGGCGGCTCAACCAACCGCCTCCCGTACCATTCCATCACTGCGTCCGTCGGTTGTTACACTGCGTGTTACAACTGGTTCGCAACGACCAAGCTTCGCGCGTGTACGTTACGCGCGTGACAGGCGCTACGAGCGCGAAGGGCGCGCGGGGCGGCCCTCCTACCTGAACCTAGCCCCACAACCCCGTACTGGTGCTACTGCGAACCCGTCCAGCAGCTACCGGCCAACCGCCGGGAACCTAACCGCTGCTGCCGAGTACTTTGCAAACAGTAGTCGCCCTTCTGGTACTCTGTCGGTAAAACGACGCACTTACGTAATTGACGAGCCCGAGCCGTCGCCCCATGGGCTGCTTCACTGCGATCACGACTGCAGTATGCTTTCGGCTTAGACGAACTAGGACAGCGGACGCTCGACATGCTCTCAAGCTCCCTCACCGCTCAGACACTCAAGAGCTACGCCGGCAGACTCTCTCAGTTCGCGGAGTTCTGCCACGACTCCGAGAACATCAGTCCGCTGGAGGCGACTACTGCTACTGTCGTCCGGTACGCTGCCTGGATTGGTGAGCGAGGGCACATTGGAGCTAAATCGCTGCAACCCTACCTGTCTGCAATCAACACGTTCTTCGAGCTGCACAACCTCACCCAATCGCCAAGGACAACCTACACCTTACTGCAGCTAGGCGTGGGCTGATGCTGCGGCAACGACGTCTGGAAGCCGCCCCTTTGCGAGTTCCTTTGCCTGCTGATGTAGCTTACAACTTCATCAAAAAGGCCGAGTTGATTGTGTCTGTTCCCACCACAGAGTACCAACACGACTTCTGAGCCCTCGTGGCCTCGGTTGTCAACTTCATGTTCTTTGCCAGGGGACTTACTGCCGTGTCCTGCCGAGTGCGGGATGTGCATGTCGACGATTATAAAATTACCCTGCAGGTGTACCGCGAGAAAGGCCGCGCTGGCCGACGGGGACCCGACGACTTGCGCGTGCTTCTCCTTCCGGTATCAGAGCACCCTCGAGTTGCACGTCTCCTACACCACTTCATCGACAACGTACAGTCTGTCCCCCTGGTTACTATTGCTTTCGCTGAAACAAACTTCTGGGCGGTTACCCCAAACGAGCAGTCAAAACCTTGGACTGCCGCTACAATGTCGGACTGGTTGTCTGCAGCCGTCCGTCTTGTTGGTGCTGCCCGTCCCGCCGGCACTTCTTGGACTTCACACAGCCTTCGCAAGGGAGCAGCGTCTGCCGCCAACGCCATCGATATATCGGAGTTCCATTGTCCCACATTCGCTACCAAGGCGGCTGGGCCACCAACTCCGATGTCGTTCTTGACTACATCGACCCCAACGTTCTTCCTTCACCTGGCGCATGGTTTTTGTTTGGCCACATCGCCCCCCTCCGCCACTTCCAAGTTAAACAGGACTCCGCAGCGGTGACCTTCTCGGTGCCTCCTTCATGACCTGGCGCTACCCCTTCTCCGTCAATCCACCGCTCTCTCCGTTCGCTCATGACTAGCAAAACCAGACTCATCTTGAAACGATCTAAACTAGTTTACGGGGTTTCCTCCCTTGACCTAACCGATTTTCAGCTACAAGTGCTGGTCATTGGTACGGGAACTAGGCGCCTGTCGTTGCGCCCTTTTTGGGTGCAGCACGAGTAGACATAAAAGCAGCCATAACAGCCGAGACTGCCATCTTCCAGTTTTCGCTGCGTTCCACGCAGCGCCCTCCCTCCGTTTTTTCCTCCACGCTTTTCACTTTGCCCAGGTACCTTCATGCCAATTTCGGCTCTTGACCGTGTAAAAGAGCCTGCGCGACCTTTTTGGCAAAACCAGACTCAACTTGAAACGGCCGAAGCCGCCTCAGCACTTGACCGCGTGCCCCAACTTGCAGTCGTTAGTCATAGCCCGTAGATGATAGCTTCATTCGAACCCCGAAGGGCTATGCATCGGCGCGCTTGCACGAGCAAACCAAGTTTAGGGTTGACGCCTGCTCGTCCCAGCCCGTGGCAAGGCGACACCGCTTCGTCCCGTGCGTCGTCGAGGAGGCGCCTGCTCGCTCTGCTCAAGGAGCTCGCGGAGCGCGGCATCGCAAGCGGCCTCCTGAAGCAACCCCCCTCGTGGCGTGCGTGAGCTCCGGCCATCCGGCCTGGTTGCCCACAGGACACGGAAGTGGACTGCGAAGCTTTCTGTGGCACTGCACATTTTCCTCGCCGAATATCTCGGTCGGCACGCCGGGAGCCGTCCCTTCGGCTTCGGCGGAAGATCTTTTAGGCCGGCCGGCCGACAATTACCTGCCACATCGCCGGGCCCCGCGGCCCGGCGCTAAGAGGGTTCTGCTTAAATGTAGGCTTTTTCCTTCCCCAGTACTTTGCGTGCATTCTCTTGACGCTCTCCCTGTAACAAAAAAAAACTAATGCATCAACCGGGTAAACCCGGGACACGCCGGGCCGATATTGCCGAAATACATCGGCCAGGAATCGAACCCGGGTCTCTCGCATACGAGACGACCGCTCTACCGAGCGGACAAGGGATGTACAGGTACGTCGTCGTGGCACGTCTTCAAACGTTGGCACGTCTTCGAGGAACAGCCGGGTAGAGCATCCCCTATCTAACGTTATATTTTTTGCTCGGCGTGTCGGCCACCAGTTCGAGTGGCCACTGTTCACCGCTGCAACTGGCGGCACGGTGGCGGACGCGTAGCGCGAAGTGGAGTAGGCTCACATAGGATTTGCCGGTTTGCGAACCGACTCTGTGACTGAGCGGCGCACGTGCCCGTTGCCGTTTTGGCGGTTGGCAGCTATCGGTAGCGGCCGGCAGCTCCGAGCCCTGGCCAGTGCACGGCAGGATGTGGAGCGCGCGCATGGTGGGGCTGTCGGCCGCGGCTGAGGGCGTCTCCGCTGGCGAGCAGCTGCTGCGGGGCTCGCGGGGCGCCTCGTCCGCCGCCGCTTGCGCCCGCCCTAGCCCCGCACCCTCGGCTGCGTTCGCTGCGGTTGCGGTCAGCGCGCCCTGGGCGGCAGACGGCATTGAGGCGGCTGCCTTCACGGCGCAGGGGCTCCCCACCGGAGCGTGAGTCCCCACCCACGCACGAACCCTCACCTGAAGCTAGCTGGCCCCCAGGCATGCATCCCCGGCACTCTCTTCCTGTGAAGCTGACACTGCCCGCTGATGTTCACGGAGCTGCCCACGTCGGCGCCTGTCGCGCGCTGGTCTCATTCCCCTGCAACACCCTGCTACGAGTACCGGTGTCCGATCGGGAGAGGATGGTGGGGTAGAGACATCCCGACATGCCGGCGGGCAAATGTCTCAACAGTGGCATCAGAGACGCCGCGAGTTGTGACGGGGCCGCGTGAGGAATGGACGGGGCGGCACGCGGGATGGAATGGCTCACGCGGTGTGCGTCACGTGCCAAATTTCTCCCGTTTACAGGTGGCCCGGTGGTCCTGCCGTTGCGGCGCTCCTGGGGGCCAGCTTGTTGGGCGGCGGCGTAGCGGCCGCGGAGGCTGCCGAGGCGGATGCGGCGGCGGAGGTAGAGGGGGAGGAGCCCCCAGGCGGGCCCAGCTGGTCCGAGGCGGTGCAACAACTGCGGCGGCTCACCTTTTTCACGTACGAGCGGCGGCTGCGGGAGCACAGCACCACCGAGAAGATCTTTGACTACTTCAGCTCCATCAAGGAGGGCAGCAGCAAGTTCATGACGGAGACGGACCTCATGCGCTCCGTGGTGCCGGTGTTTCCCGTGGGGGAGGAAGTGCGCAGCGGCGCGCTGGACGGGGAGCGCGCCTGCAGCGGCGTCTCCCCGCTGGTGGGTCCCCCAAGGGGGCGCACCATCATCACCCAGACATTCCGCACCACGCTCCCCAGCCCAGACTATGACACACCATCATCCGTGCCGCGGCCATCCACTCCATGCTCGTGCTCACCCACCGGGGAAACTCTAGAAGCGGCCTCGACCGGCTGCACGCCCTCCTTGGACTCATACCCCTCGCCGAAGAGGTCATGCAACAACGGGCATGGGTCTCGCTCGTCCGGCTTGCCGTCTGGGAGGGACGGCGCATTGCATGTTTTGAGGCGTGGCATGCCTGGCTATGAAAACAAGGGGACAAGGGGAGGGGTGAAGATGGGCGGGAGGGGGGGGGGGGGGGGGAGGGTTGAGGAAGAGGGCTGACCTCGCCGTGCCTTCCCCCCCCCCCGCCCCCCCTGTGTGGCGGATCCACCCCGGCAGACACGCCTGGGCAGTGCCTTTGACATCGACGGCAATGGCCGCATCGACTTCCGCGAGTACCTTGTCTTCCTGCACCTCATGAGCATCTCGCTGGAGGTTGCCCCCTCCCCCCCCCCCCCCCCCCCCCATCTTCCCCCATCCCCCACCCCCCCTTGGGCGGGCTGTCCTCCATCCACCCCGGCAACAGTGCTCAGGCGGCAGGGGCCATGCTGTGGCCATGACATCCCGCCCCCACACCTCATTCTCACCGTTGCCCACGTTGTAGGACCTGGAGGCGGCGCTGGTGGCGATGGACACCAACCAGAACGGCCTGCTGAACATCAACGAGATGCAAGCAGCGATCGGCTGGCAAGGCAGCTGCGGCAAGAGCGCGCCCCGCACCGGTGGGGTCCCCCCCCCCCCCCCCCCCTTCCTGCTGCCCTTGGCTCGGTCATTCCAAGGCACTTGCACGCATGGAGTATTCGTAATGCTAGGGGAGGAGGTTAACATGGGGCACCTGGACCAATGACCCCCCCCTTCTCTCTCTCTCTCTCTCTCTCTCTCCCCCCTCTCTCTGATGCAGGCATGGACACTGAGCACGTGGCGCGCGGCGCCTTCATGCCAGCGCTCTTTGGGCCGGACGGCAGCCGGCGGGTGCCGCTGGCGGAGGTGCGCGCCTACATGACCCGCCTGCACCACGACCTCGCGGAGCTGGAGTTTGAGCATTACGACCCGCAGGTGGGGGCGCCGCACAGCACCGCCATCACCGCCTCCAGCGACCCGTCCCCCCCCCCCCCCCCCCCCCCCCCGCCAACACACACACACACACACACTTTCCCACACATAATAAACATATCGCACTATTCAATTGGGTTTGCGGGTCGAAAAACGATTGAATTGTTTTCCAGAAACGAATCGGGAATTCCGTGTATTCTTCGTGGTGCATTCTGATATAACTCAAGACAGAGATAGTTTTTATCTCTTCGCATCCCAGGAGTGTGTGTTTGTGTGTGTTGGGGGAGGGGGGGGGGGGGTGATAATATACTGCGAACCTGAAGCGTGGTTGCGGTGCCTGACAACACACACCAAACGCATGCGTTCTCTTACCCCCCCCCCCCCCCCCCGCCAAAGAACACACACACCCACACACACACACACACCGCCACAGCTGCCAACACCATTATCATACTTCCAAAACTAGCAGAAATAAAGTTATACAAACTGTCAAAGTTGATTTTTAATCACCCTTTCGCGCTCCCATCACCTCGATCAACCTCACCGTGCGCTTCATCCCCCCAACTATAAACACCAGCATCACTAGCCCCCTCACCTCCATCGCCACTGCCACCATCACCGCCGGTGCTGCCTCATGGACCACAGGCTGGGCGCTGACGGTGGAGCGATTGGGGGACAACGGGGGGCGATGCTGAGCAGTGGCGCATTGTCAAGCATGTCGGCACCATGCGCAGCCCCACAGAGGCACCGACAGCGCCGACTGTGTGCCCCGCAGGGCAAAGGGTTCATCTCCGGCGACGACTTTGCGCACGCGGCGGTGTCGTCGATGCCGCTGGCGGAGCTTGACGCGAGCCTGGCGCGCATCCAGCAGCTGCCGCGACGACTTCTGCGGCGGCGGGTGTCCAAACGGGAGTTTCAGGTGAGGCTCACCCCCCCCCCCCCCCCCCCCCACACACACACGTATATTCAAACACATGTATATTATATATATATATACAGATACACATATGTAAGCATAGACACACATGTATACATGTATACACCTACCCACACATAGTAAACATACTGTACTATTCACCTTGTGTTCGCGGGGCGAGAATGAATTGAATAGTTTTCCCGCAACGGATCGGAAGATCCGTGTAGTATTCGTTGTATTCTGACATATTTCAAGATAAGTCAAGTCTTTATCTTGGAGCCGCGGCGGCCGCGGGAAAGGGGGGGGGGGGGGTCCAAATCGACAATACATCGCGAACCTGAAGCGTTGTTGCGGTGCCTAACGGCCTATACCAAAAGCATGCGTTCCCTGCCCCCCCCCCCCCCCCCCGCCGGCCACCCCTTTGACCGTTGACCTGGACGGCTGACCTTTCTCTGACGTCGCCTGTATAGCCCCTCGCAGTTCTGCGGGTGCCGACCCACCTGTACCAACCCGTACGTAATTCGAGCCCCAAAACGGGGGGCTGGTATGCTACACATAGGAACAGCCGTTTTTCCTTGTGGTGTGCCGCCCGGCGCTGCAGCTGCTACATTCCGCAACCGCGGGTTGGGCGTGCGGAGGCTACCCGTTTTGTTTTCGACCCCCCTCGCATCGATAATGACGGTAAATGGTGTGTCAAAATCCGACAATGTGTCAGAGTGCGGCCGCCGCGGAGATTCCGACTCGATGGCGCAAATCGATTCCGTATTTGTGCCACCAGTGGACCAAATTACCGTAGCTGGCGGCTCCGCGCGCCCGTGCAGTAGCACCCCGCCAATCAACGAGTCCTCATTACACCGCCGCCGCCGCTTACCCCCGCTTACCCCGCCGCCTCCCCGCAGGAGTTTGTGAGGCTGCACGGCCACAGCCAGACGTTCCAGGAGGCCGCGCGGACCAAGGGCTGCGCCAGTCTGGAGGCGTTCCGCGACGTGGTGCGGAGCGACTGCGGCTGCGAGCTGTCCGACACGCAGCTGGAGATCCTGTTCCTGATGCATCAGCGGGACGGCCAGGTAACCCCCCCCCCCCCCCCCCCCCCCTCTTTTTCGCGACTCTCATCCTCCCCGGACAATTAAATAACAGAGAAAAGCCGGCCCATGCGTGCATTATTAATCGGCCTGTAGAATCCCAATGAACGCCACCCGCTGGCAACTCTAGCTGGAAACGACTACTACTCGCAAGAAGTACCGAAAAGTTCGCCCCAGATCGTCGGCCGAAGCCGCCCCAGCACTTGACCTCGCGCGCCAACTGCAGGTCTGGCATAGCCCTTAGGGCGTTGCCTCATTCGACCCCCAAAGGGGTACTGCACCATCCATCAACCCGGGATACGCCGGCTCGACGCTGCCCTCACCAGGAGAACCGGGAATCACACCCGGGACCTCTTGTACAAGAGACCGCCGCCCGACCGAGCGGATGTGGTCTGTAATCCTTTCCTTGTATCCCTTGTTCTACTCGTATCCCAATACAACACAATCTAACTAATTATACCTTGCCGCGTCATTAGTATTAAGTCTACTGTTTAATTGTTACGGACCGACTTAGGTCTAGTAAGGTCTGAATAGGGTCCATTCACACAATTATAGCATGGGACCTGATCATTTACTCGTACTGCAGACAATGACATTGAGACATATATTACGTCAAACGATAATACGTCAAACACGCAATGTACTATTTGAGTACTGTACAACCGTGCAACAAAGACAGAGTATTAGTAAAAACTAATGTTGTAGGTGCTGCGGTGTGGCACAAATAGGTCTCTGAAGTGTCACTACCGTACTGTTCGGGGGGGGGGGGGGGGGGGGGCACACCTACGCGAAATCATATTTGGATATTATTGCAGGTGGTGTTGTACTGGTGCATATGATTTCACATTGATACCCAAAGTCGCGGTGCGGCCTGAAGCAAAAGCAGATTTCTGGCCGGTGCCCATATTACTCGAGCTACAAGCTTTTTTAAAATTGATGGTCGAAATGGGAAGACTACGTTACGGATACACCGCGAAATTCTTCACACGGTCAGTCTGGTACGTGGCACCGCGCGACCACATAGTCGCTACACGCCAGGGGCTCGAGGGGACAAACACGAATAAGCGTCTTGGACCCTCTCCTTCAGTGGCGGGTCGGACGCGCGCTGCGCACTGGATGACGTTACAGTTTTGGGTAAGCAGTAAATTATAATAAAAGTTGCGCAAGTAGAAATAGAATAGAATAGAAAATGTGTTCATAGCTTGGATTATTTTGAAAGAAAACTGAAAGATGCATCCTAGTTGTATATCGGAATCGACTCCGGAAAGTACATTGTTTGAGTTGGTATTGTCCATTGATTCTGAATTAGTTCGCGCACGTCATTTACGTTAGGACATCGTTACGATAGATAGGCGATATTATTGTAACCAACTAGCGACCACCGTGATTATCGTACTAGTTACGCGGCAATCCTCACGTTTACGCGTTTTCGATACGTGCTCTTGTACCGGTGGTACCGAATGCGCTACTCGTAGAAGGGTGGCAAAAAACACTAGCACGTCACCGCCTGGAAAAAAGGAGAGTCACCTACCGGTCCGCGCTAGTATTACTTGGTGTCACATTTAGAACTTTAAACGACATCAATACGGGACACGGTCCGAATACAGGATGGATAATTCATCCGAAGTATACAAGGAAATTCAGTAAGGCTTGAGATACATACGATATTTTGGTGTCGATTCTTGGCGGCCTTTGTATTTCTCGAGGTAAGTTGTGTGTTTGTGTGTGTAATTCTCAGGAGGGCGACGTCACGGAGGGCATGCTGACCATGCTGGACAGCCGCACCCTCAAGCGCCTGGCGCAAGCGGCGCTGACGAGCACCGTGGCGCCCTGGCAAATGCTGTCTGGCAGTGCCGCCTTGACGGGGCACACTCCGCCCGCCGGATCTACCACGTGACTAAGGGTCCGCGCCAACGAACAAGGCCTGAAGATCAAGCGACCTGGGGATGAATAGGTCGCCTTGGAAGATCGGTGCTTTTAATTTATGAGTTGCCGCCTACTGGACACAAAAGTTGTGATGTGTTCGTTTTTTAATCTTTCCGGGATAACAATAGTTCATAATGCGGACACTCGCTGGTAGCACCCGGTCCAATTATCCCCCATGCTCCAAGATCGGGCTACACATTTAGTTATGTACGGAAAACCGCGCATGCACTACTGCAGCTGCACGGAGAAGATGGCCCATGTTTATTGTTTCTCTAGTTGTAAATAAAGCTATATACACACGAGTACATCTGCCTCTGCGGATACTGGATGTGTGCTGATGGACATGTACAGGCCGTGCCGGCCCGGGGAGTCGCAGCATAATATACTTGTAATACAAGAACAAGAAAGGCCCGCGACAGTTGCCGCTAGTACCATTGTTGACCTGCATACTGACTGCCGCCATTTTTTCTCTCCCATAATGTAAAAACAAACTATAGTAAGAAAAGTCGCCAGCATCTGTATTATTTGCAAGCAGTCCCAGCATCGTCCATCGTTGGTTGTTTTTTTATATCAGGCGGTAGCACTGCGCCCCCCCCCCCCCCCCCCCCCCCCCACGGCAGAGATCATCAATACCTATGTATACCTGAAATATATATCAGAATACACCCGGAATATCACACGGATCTTACATGACTCCTTGCGAAACACTCATTCTGCCTGTTATTTCGACCCGCAAAGGCGACTAAATGCTTTGGTTGGAATGGCCATGGGATGTGCTGAACACAGCACGAGCAAGCAGCCAGCAATTGTACACGCTATGCTCAGCGGTCCCATCATGCCAATAAACTGCGGCGGGAGCCCGCACGTTAAGGCCTGATCACGGACATCATTTTTTTGCTTGTTCAAGAATCGGCGGGTGTGTGCTAATTACATGAGGAAGATATACTGTGAGTTAGTAGAGGTTCTATGAGTTAGAACCAGTAATACGTGTAAGAGTGTTAGTACTATGTGTACGAGTATTAGTACAATGTACCTGAGACTGCGCGAGTACATGTAGTACCATACGTCCAGATATGTCTGTCGGGGCTGTGGAAGGGAGGTATAGGCTCGGTGTACATATGAATGCTGCCACTTGGCAAGAGTTGTTCTTCTGAGACAAATGTCGCCTCGCTTGTTCCACTGCCTACCGGAGCATGCGTTTCGATTCAGGGGTCTAGAGGTCACCGTTTCGATCCCCATTGCTGTCTAGAACTGATGACCCGCGGGGGGGAGCGAGGGGGGGGGGGGGGGGGCAGTGGGGGATGTAGTGTGAGAATTAAATATGCGAGTACGATATACTGCGTGTTAGTACCCGTACTATGTATACGAGGTACTGGTATGCTGATGTGCACATTAGACTACGGCGCGAGTATATGTACCATATAACGCTGCCATCTGGCAAGAGTTATTCCTTTGAGTCGAATGTCGCGTCGATTGCTACACGTGCCGGCATTTTCAACCCTTGACTCGGCCGTAAACAGTCCGGCGAGCAGTTCAATAGTTCTTCCAAACAGGAGCCATGATGTGCAGCAGGGTGTGCGAGCAGGTATTCTTACAGAGAACTAACCCCCCCCCCCCCCCCACACACACACACACGCGCCAGTGCTAATTCGGATGTGAGTGCATCAGTTGTGGCGGGGCAAACTACATATTTCAACAAACGTCTTGCGTGGTGCCAAGTCCGTACACAAGGCATTTGGATAGGGGGGTGGGGTCTAGTACTGCAGCCGGAGGTGCTTGATTATTCGAGTAGTGCAGTCGCTGCGGGGTGCCACTCGGCAGCATGCCTGCGGCCTGCCTGCTTAGCGCAGCAGCGCCGCCACAACGTTATTGTGGACAGGGTCGGCCGCGAAGTCAAGCAGGTTCTCCACGGGACCCTTGCCGGTGACGGCGGCCTGCAGTGGTGGTGGTGGTGTGTGTGTGGGGGGGGGGGGGGGGGAGGGGGATCAGGAGCCAACTAGCGGCCTCGAGGAGCGCAGGGCGGTAAAGATGAGCGCCGCTACAGGCGAGGGCGGGGCTTCATCCCGCTGGGAAACACGGCTTCTCAAGCGAGGGGAGAGATGTGGAGGATGATGCGGATGATGAGGATGGGGGGAAGGGGGGGGGGGGGGGGGGCACCTGAGCCGCGTATCCCAACATTGCCAGCATGGCAAGTCGTCCGTTCTTGATCTCTTTGACGGACTGCGGGCAGTCCGTCACGACAACGCAGATGTTAGCTCTCCGGGCGGTACTCGCGTAATTTATGCATCCAGGTGTGTGTGGGTGGGTGTGTGTGTGGGAGGGGGGATGTTTGGTAACCTGGTCCACAAACGTGGCGCCATCCTGCGCGTAGTTCAGCGGGTCGAAGGGGCCGCCGCCGGGGTAGTTGGGCTCTCCTGCAAGTCGTACGCATACGCACGGGCCCGGCGATTGGGCGGTCAGCTGCGCGCTGGGCGAAGCATCCTCATGGCGGCGTGGATGGGACGGATGGGCGAGGACGGTGAATCGTGACTGCGCCCCCCACCTGGCAGGAACACGCCCACAGGCTCCAGGCTCTTGATGCCGACGTACCTGCCGTAGCAGTCCCGGCGCGCGTGAGCTGCTACCAGCGGGCAGGGCCGGGCTCAATCCATCATGGCGCGAAACCGCATCCCACATGTACATGTCCATTACTTTACAATACACATCTCCACAAAATATACCTGCAACCTCTTGCGGCGGACACATTGTTCTTGAATAAACATCTCCACAAACAGACGCTAACACGATTGTATTGATTATTCACACGAGTATTTTTCTTATTGCACATATTGCACGCAAGTAAACATATCCATTGTTATTGCATATATGGACAGTATTTGTTATTCCAGTAAATGCATCCTCAATGCATCATCATAAACAGTATTTCATCACAGCCTGCATCTCCATGAACAAATCTTCGTGACCATTTGCATTGTTGGACAATACACATCTCCACAAACAGATCGTCAACATACATTGTGGTCGTACACATTATTTCAGAGTACACATCTCCACAAACAAATCCTCACAACCATATGCAGTATTGCATAATACACATCTCCACAAGCAGATTGTCACCATAGATTATGGTCAATACTCATCACATACAAATCCTCACAATCATATGCATCATTGCATAATACACATCTCCACAAATAGATGGCCAACATATATCATGGTTATACACATTATTTCAGAGTACACATCTCCACAAACAAATCGTCATGACCATATGCATTATCGCGTGATACACATCTCCACAAACAGATTGTCAATATAGATTATGGCGGCACACATTATTTCAGAGTACACATCTCCACAAACAGATCGTCAACATACATTGTGGTCGTACACATTATTTCAGAGTACACATCTCCACAAACAAATCCTCACAACCATATGCAGTATTGCATAATACACATCTCCACAAGCAGATTGTCACCATAGATTATGGTCAATACTCATCACATACAAATCCTCACAATCATATGCATCATTGCATAATACACATCTCCCACAATTAGATGGCCAACATATATCATGGTTATACACATTATTTCAGAGTACACATCTCCACAAACAAATCGTCATGACCATATGCATTATCGCGTGATACACATCTCCACAAACAGATTGTCAATATAGATTATGGCGGCACACATTATTTCAGAGTACACATCACCAAAAACAGATCCTCACAATCACATGCATTATTGCACAATACACATCTCCACAAACAGGTTGTCACCATAGATTATGGTCATGCACAATATTTCAGAGTACACATCTCCACAAACAAATCCCCACAATCACATGCATTATTGCACAATACACATCTCCACAAACATATCCTCAAGACAACTACAATCATATGCAGTCTTGATATATACACATCTCCACAAACAGACGCTAGCGAGATCATACACGTCATATCATAGTACACCATTGAGGGCGCTGTTGTCCTGATTCTGAGAATGCGATAGCCATGCCAATCGACCCCTCCCCCTTTCCCTTTCCCAATAAGCCGTACTACTACTACTACTACTACTACTACTACTACTACTACTCCTACTACACATATAGTATGATGCCATCCAGGCAACCTTCTATGCTCCCTCTTTCTCTCACTCCAAGCATGCCGCCAAGCCTACCTTCCTCTCAATTATCACCACTGCCAAAGAGTAGCCGATCATACAGCACCACGCCGATCGTGGTGTGCCGTGACAACATCAGTGACGGTGATTAGGGAGGTGAGAGAAAGGAGAAAGTGGTGATAAAGGGGAGGGGGGGTGCCAAAGGGACCGCTCACCTGGCATACTCCGGGCCGCCCATCAGCACCACCTGGCACAGCGCGATGACTGCCAGCCCCTGCTTGCCTGCAGGCCCCGCGCCGCCCATCCAGAGGTCAGAACACCAACCTCACTCTATGGACGGCACCGGGCGTCTGGAAGCCGGCACGTTGGCGTACGGGAGCGGAGGACTGGGTAGGTGCGCAGGCATGGGGGGCACACCGGCGATGCGGAAGCCCTCGATGCCGGCATAGTTGATGGTGATGTCCCCCGAGAGCTTGGCGGCGCCCACCTTCCACCAGATGGGCTCCCCGACATCCACGCCGCCCAGGTCCAGCAGCTCTGGGATCAGACAGCCCACGGCGCCCAACATGGCCCAGCGCGCGTGCAGGAGCTGCAGCGAGGAGAGCCGGGAGGGGAGGGGGATGTGCATAATTATGTATCAGTACAGGCAGCTCGGAGTTGCAACAGAAGGGCGCCAGGGAAGGAAGCCTACTGAATTCATAAGAGTTCAGAGGTAATTCTGATTATTCGGACTGAAAATAGTCAAACTCCATAATTCAGTCCTGAATGTTCCCCGCACATATGTATTTTACGGAACATGTAACTCAGTATGTGTTATGTACTATTCGGTTTGTGGTTTATGTCATGCCCTGACTTCAGGTGAAATTCAGTGGAATTCTGCGTAAATTTCAGCTGAAAACTTAGTTTGCATGACGTCAATAGCCGGTGCTGATATCCCCTGAAAAGCTCCCTTAAGGAATCAAACCAAGTTCACGGAACCGAATTCAGATTAAGTCATATTGAATATCACCAAAATTAGAGATTCAGTTTAGATTCAGTGCTGAATTCCAACCACAAAAAGTGTTTTTGCCCTATGTGTCCCTCTCTGATGGCAGTACTGTCGTGGACTGGCCTGAATTCAGGCGGAATTCAGTTGAATTTCTTTGGGCCCAGCTGGATTTACGCTGAATTCAATTGGAATTCTCAGCCTTCATGGGGACTTCAGATAACAATTGCCAGAGCAAGCTGAAGTCCGTTGGACTACCCTTACAGGAATCGAACCAGTCACGGAGCTGAATTTAGGTGAACAAATATTGAATACTACTGTCAAAAGTACATATTGACGTTTGAATTCAGTCCTGAATACAAACCACAAAAGGTGGTTTTTGCAGGACGTGTGATTGTAGGTGGCACTATTGTAATTTACAGGCCTGAACTCATGCTGAATTCAGTTGAATTCAGGTGGATTTACTCTGATTCTAATGGAATACTCAGTCCGTATGGGGACCTCAGGCAACAATTATCTGAGCTAGATTCTGTTTGAGCCTCCCTTAGAGTAATGGAACTGGATTCATGGGGCGAAATACCCGTTAATTCACATTGAATACCGCCAAAACTAGATATTCAGTTTGAATTCAGTGCTGAATTCGAACCATAAAAGTGGTTCTCTGCGGACTTGTCATTTGTAGGTGGCTCTATCATCACGGAGGGGCCAAAATTCAGGCGGAATTCAGGTGGATTTCCATCCACATACAATCCGCATAAGGACCCCAGGCAGCTCACCTCGTACTCGGTGAACTTGGCGCGTGCCTCGTCCTCGACCGCCAGCCCCAGCGGGTCGAACCCAAAGTCCCCGGGCTGGTCGCCCCGCAGGTGCGGCGCGGGGCCACCCAGCAGCGCGGGCCACGTCGGGCGGCCCTCGCCAAAGTAGGGGCTGGCGGACATGGCGGCCTGCCAGCCCGCCCGCTGCGCCGCCGCCTCCTGCTCCAGCTGCGGCAGCTCCGCCTCCAGCTTGACCTGCCAGCGGGCGCCGACCTCCGGAGTGAGGGCGCTGCTCAACCTCGACCCTCCCTTGCCGTGTCGACCCCCTTTTTCCCCCATCCCTGAGCGCCCCCTCACCTGGACCTGCTTTCCGAGGTCGCTCTTTGACAGCGCCGTGAGGCCCACCACCGGCAGCGCGGACAGCACAATGACGGGACCGACCTGGCAGCCCGCCCGCCCGAGCGCACACAGCAGTCAGAGGGGGGAAGGGGGAGGGGAGGGGGTCTAAGCCCGAGAAGGGAGGGGGGGGGGCGCACCGTCTCCCCTGTCAGCGACAGCGCTCCGATGGCGCCAATGCCCGCCAATAGGTAGAACACCGGCGACGCAACGACCTCGGCTAGCAGCTGCGCGGCGCCTGCCGGCACAGATGGAGGCAGAGGACGAGGAGCGGTGCCACAGGGGGTGGGGCCGGGGGGTGACGGGGGGAGGGGGTGAAGGGAGGTCAGCCCGACAGCCGTTACCAAGCCCCCCCCCCACCACCCCAAAACGAAAACTTGGCGGGAGGCTCTGTCAAAGCACAGCCACTGCTAGCGGGTATCGGAGAGTCAGCTAGAGTATGCTCGCCCGACACAGTTGGCACCGCCGTGAAGTGCCCGAGTTGAGCGATCATTTCTCACATGTTCGCCCTGGAGACACACCAAGGAAGGGGGTTCCTGAGAGGGTTCTCAGTGGCATCCTTAGAGGGTTCCACGGGGGCGTCCTTAGAGGGTTCCACGGGGGTGCCCAGGTGCTCACAGTAGGGGTCATTACGGACGAACTTCCGTACCTGACTCGCGCGTATGGGGTGGTCCATACTCAGGGGTTGCCTAGAGGATGGTCCTCAGCGGGGCCCTGAGGGAGCCCTGTGGCGATTTATTAGGGAACTTCTTTGTGCGGAGCAGGCATCCTAATGGGTTTTTTTTTGCGGACCGACCCTAGGGATGAATAAGTGCGGAGGGGAGTGTCCTTGAAGAGGGGGGGGGGGGAGGGGGGAACCTGTGGCGCCATCCTTATCGCCAAAGGGCTTCTCGCCGCCTGCGCGACATCTGCCTGAAGCGCGGTGGGACCGGGGCTCGGGCGCAAGGCGCTGGCGCGCCACGCTGGCAGGGGTCGCCACAAGCCGATTCCTGCGGAGTGAAATTGGGGTGGCCGAGGAGGCGGTGCCGTGAGGGGACGACGGCGCGCGCGGGGGGGGGGGGGGGGGGGGGGGGGGGGGGCTGCTCGAGTTGCTGGGGCGCAGATGCAACCCGGCTAGAGCTGCGCTCACACCACGGCAGGTGAACGGCGGCAGGGTGGACCTCGCGCGCTGCCGCCGTCGGAGGAGGCCGCGCACCTTTGGCTGAGCGGCAGACGCGCCTGCGGGCGCAGCCCCGTCGGCTGCGACGCCGCGATGCTAGGCATCCTCGCCGGCTGCAACAAGTGGCCCATTTTATTTTCTATGTTCGAGAATTGCGGAGTAGATAAGAGTAGCTGCGGGTGGAAGGGGATAGATCGAGAGGGACTTTCTCTGGGGGCGTAGCAAAAAGCAGCCTTCTGCTTCTCCCCGCACTGATGCGGACGATGGGTGTGGGTGATACGAAGACGTTGCCACCGCCATAGTACCGACACAGCAGCGCCAGGAGCAGCTGGCGGAGCGCCCCGATGCCCGCATCCGGTGCTGGCGAGTACTGGTAGCAGGCGAGCGCTGCTTCGTCCGTCCCATCGGCTGCCACGCTGGCGCGCACGTGCCGCGTGGCGGAGAATAAAGGGCTCGTAGTTCTACTTCGTAGTTCCAGTACTGTACCTGTACCCTGTACTCACACACTCAGTCATCAGATGACGAGACCAAGGCCGCATTTCAATAACTTGTCATATTCGCATCCGTAAATCTCCATCGATTTTTGTTCTATTAAACTACATTGTGTGGGGTTTTTCCATTCGTAGCCGCTTTCTAGCTGCATGTGTGCTGCTGGAGCGGTACGGATTGTTAGTTCACCCGTCGTCGGGTCCCTTCGTGGAGCAGACATGAAAGCAGCCGTGAACAATTGAGCATGCCATCTTCCAGTTTATCTGTGTTCCACACAACGATTAACTTGTCGCGGGCAAGGTGACATGTTTGAAGGCCGCACTCGAGTGTGATATTCTCATCCGACGTCCGTCCGTGCGTCACCATGTCATATAAAGAACCCGCCGTCAGGTCGCCGGCACTCGAATCGCTTCAAGCGGACATGCATGCCCATTCTACATTGCCGCTCGAGCTCACTTCGTCGCTAGCTCAATTGACGGCTCGTGGACGCGGTGATGGTGGAGCCGGAGCACATGGCTCCGGGTCTGGGGAGCGCGACGCAGGACAACAGACCGGCGGCGGGGGAGCCCCAAAACGCCACGACTTGCTAGAGCCAACCTAGAGCGCCCCTGCCGGTGCTTGCAATAAAATCCGCGAGTAGTGACGAGGACGACTACTACTTCGCGGTGCCTGCCATAGCTAATGCAAAGAGCATAGCATGGTTACGAGGACGTTCGGCCGTTAGCCGGGTGCGTGGTCTGTTTCCACTACGGACCGACTTGACGGACGGCTACCTCAAGCATGATGACCGGCGTCTGCCGGCCTAGGAGGAGTAAATTTGGATGACGTGCTGCGGGGCTCACACTCTTCTCTTACATTTTCTTGGCTCTCAACGAGCTGCTATACCCTACGTTCTAGTTGCCAACTAGGCCTTCAACCATTACCTTACGCGTGCCCGCAACCACGCCGAGGCCATCGACGAGGCGTTTCGTTTTCGTTTGGCCTTCCTCTGGAGGCTGAACGAGATCAAGCGTGTGCACTACAAACGGTGACCCGGGCAGTGTGTTGGGTGTCTTGCGTGCTAAGCATTTCCAGCCCGTTGCGGAGCACTTGGGCTTGGCAGTCTTTGGCGACTTGATGCGGGACTACGGGCGCATAGTGTTCAAGGCGACGGTCGCAAGCAGTGCCAAGGCTATGGCTACCGACCGCGTGAATCCTACACTCGCAAGGCGCGGGCGTGGGCGTGGGTGTGGGCGCAACGGCGGCGGGGGACGCGCGCGCAAAGCTTCACTTCGGACCCGTGTACATGATGTCCTCGGCTCGGACGATCTGGGGCAGCGCGTCCTCGACCTTCGCAATGACTCTCTTCCCGCTTCGACTCTCAAGGGCTACACCGGGAGACATGCACGGTTCGCCTAGTTTTGTCACGACTCGGAGAACATCAAAAGCAACCCCCATTGAGGCGACTACTGCTGCTGTTGCTCGGTACGTCGCCTGGATCGGTGAGTAGCGGGCTCACATTGGGACAAAGTCGCTACAACCCTACCTTTCGGCCATCAACACGTTCTTCGAACTGCACAATATCAACCCCATCGCTAGATACAACGTGCATATCACCGCTGCGCCAGATGCTCCGGCAGCGCCGCTTGGAGGCTGCGCCCATGCGGGTCCCGCTACATGATGATGTTGCTTACTCATTTGTTGAATGCGCCGGCGAATTGGTCATTGCTGCACCCCCCCCCTCCCCCCCATTCCCACGAGTACCGGTACGACTTCCGGCCCCTCATGGCCGCGGTCGTCAACTTCATGTGTTTTCTTCGCCCGGGGCTTACTAGCGTGCCGTGCCGAGTCCGTAACGTACACGTCGACTCGCACAACATCACCATGCAAGTGTACCACAATGAGTAGGGCCGGCGCGCGAGACGGCGCGGCAAGGACGAACGTCGCGTGATGGTCCTCCATACCGCGGAGAACCCCCGCGTGGGAAACATTCTTCGACACTTCACAAACACCGTCTAGTTCGTCCCCCGGTCCATGTTTCCTTGATGGTCGAGACTATCTGTTGACCTGTCACCCCTGCCGAGCACGCCACCTCGTGGACTGCCGCTACCATGCATGTCGGGCTGAATTTCTGCGGCCGTTCGTCTCGTCGGTTCCGCCCCCCTTGCCGGCACCTCTTGGTTCCGCATAGCCCCCGCAAGGGTGCGGTCTCTGTCGTCAATGCCCTCGGTGTCCCGCTGGCCCACATCCGCCACATGGGCGGGTAGGCGTGTATCTTCGACGTCATCTTGGACTACATCTTGGACTTACATCTTGGACCTAACGTCCTCCGACCCTTCCCCGTGGTATATTAGTTCTTCGGCCAAATCGAGCGCCCCTTCGCCACTTCGAAGTTTGATAAGACTCCGCATCAGTGGCCCTCCCGCGCATCCTACATGACCCGGCACCACCTTGCTTTGTCAATCTGCCGCTCTCTTCGTTCGCTCTTCCCTGGCAAAAACCAGACCCAACGTATTGAAATGTTCTACACTAGCTAGTTTATGGGGTTCCTCCTTTCCTAACCGCTTTTTAGTTGCATGTGCAGCATGAGCGGTAGCCACGGGTTAATATTACTAGCTCACCCATCGAGTTGCCCCTTCGTAGTGCGAAGCACGAGCGGACATAAAAACATCCGTAATAGATGAGCCTGCCATCGGGCCACGCAAAAAAGTGACATCCCACTTCATGTCGCAACCGCAGACTCTAGTCTCCGCATGCACCGTGTCCATCTCCAACCACTACCTCCTCGCCACCAGTGTGCCACATAGCGGGAATAGAAACGTGCGTCGGCCCATCATCATGGTACTATATATTGTACGGAACTCCGGTGGGTGTAGGAATCGGCCCATTGTCGGCCCATTGCCCAAACCCTAAAATTCCTTGACTGTTGTAACGTAGTACAGCACGCAGCGTCGGACGCCATCGGCCGAACCTTGGGCACCCCACCGCACTACTGTTGCCGACAAATAGGTCCTCCCACACCACACCACTTGGAAAGCCCGCAAGTGTATTACATGTACCTGCACTCGCGTAATCTTTTAGTGTAGGGTATACAGGTAGTGCGGAACATATTTGGAAAACGCTAGAAGGGTGGCAAAACACTGCAGGGGCAGACCTCGCGCCATTTGTAGTACCTGTGTTTGCCACCTCCGCGCTACGGCGCTATTAACCTCATATATTTATATAATTACATGAGCTAGCAGCAGAAGGCGATATCGGAAATCACCAAAATAAAAGGCAATCAGAAAGGTCCTCTACATCGACTGCGGGGTGGAAGCAGTAACATGAGAAGACGCAGAGTGGGCACGAGCACACGCATCAGACTTGGCCATCTGCACACCGGCAGAGAGAATGCCGCCCAGGGTACCACGCACGCAAGCCGAGACCCGCTGCAACAGCCCCCGCCGTGTGCGCGACAGGTGACGGCGGAACTCAGCAGGTTGGCCGGCGACAAAGTTTCGAAGTGCCTGAACGGATTGACCACGAAGAAAGCAAGAGGTCGGGGCGGAAGGACCGCCAGGGAAGTTGCGCACAGCCAACAGCACCGCGAAGATGTAGACCACAGTCAAAGCGGACTTCCCGAGTCGGCCGCGGTCCTCAACCACAAAAGGGTAGTACCGGTGAACACCCTGCACTGGGGCGGAAGACGCCCGGTCCGCTGCCAACTTAGCATGCTCCGCCTCGGTCGCCGCGATTCCCGGGATGCAGCGGGGGTCGTTGCTCCAAGTGGGGGTCGTGGAGGACACGCACGCGAAGTCGATCATGTAATCGCACGCCGCCCCTCCCCACCCCGCCAGCGTCAGGTCCGACGGCCGCGAGCGGTCCGCTGGGCGCAGCCCACTCGTCTCAAGGTCAAGTCGCCGGCTCCCGAGCGGTCCCGGTCAAGCACCGCCCCCGCATCAATTGCCACAGATGCCCACAGATTCTTCAAAGCGGTATGCATGCGGTGCTTGTAGTTCGCTACGGGGCATATGGGTAGATGATCCACGATGAAATCCGTAGCGCTCCGGTTCGAGCCATCCGTAGAGCGAAGCCATAAGGGATCAATACCACACGTTGGGCCAGGGCAAGTGACAAGCGCGGAACCTCCGCGCGGGCAAAGGCCCAGTACCCGCGCAGCGGCGGCCGCATAAGCAGCATGGGGAATCTTGCGGGCGGACTCGTGATCCGACTGGAAAAGCGATAGGGAGCCCGGCCCGCACGCGCTGTACAGGCGCAGGGTATCAAGTCGCGAGGCCGCTGCACCAGTACGTTGGAAGCTGAGATCGAGGGCCACGAAGTCACGCAAGCGAATCGCACGGCTGAGGTGGCGTTGGACAACCATGGTCGTGGGTTGATCATCGGAGGTCGCACCCGAACCCGTACCCGAGGGCGGAGCAGTAGAACCTGGCAGCGATTCTGGGAGGGAAACAGTGGCTGCTGACGGAGGGTGTGCCACTAATTCGCCCGGCGACGGTATCTTCAGAGCTACAAAAGCGCATGTAGTAACGGTATTGGCAGTACTCGTACCACCGATAGGAAGCAATTGCTGGCGGGCAGCAGAGGCGGCCTCACCAGTACCAACAGCAAGAGGAGTGGCCGTAAAAGGAGATGTGGTGACGCGCAATCCTCCGCTAGTGCTCGTACCCGTAAATTAACCTCATATATTAACTACCTCATGTATTAACCTCATAGTGACTACATAATGTACATGCACTGGTAGCGACAATGATGCCGGACGAGATTCTATATTATTTCGCCGCGCCCGCCGCGGATCGCAGAAGCCACGATTTCAGACGATGAGCAGGCCGCGCGGCGCTTCCGCCAGCAGCTCGCTCCCGATGACGCGGCCCGTGCCATAGTCGCTAACGGCATTTAATAACTGGCACCGCCGCGAGAACCGCGTGTAGCGTCCACAGCGTCCAGCGTCCAGCGTCCACAGCCCGCCCTCCTGACCTCCGCCACAGCCCTGCTCGCAAGGTCAGCGGGAAGAGATATCTGTTGTTGCAGGCAGGCTGGACCCTGCGCGTGTCGCTGGCCCCACCGCGTGTCGAGTCGCCCGCTATGAGCGACGACGACGAGGTGCCGCCGCTGAGCGGAATGCAGCAGCAAGTGGGCGCGCTCAGGGGGCGACACACGCAGCAGTGCTCGACATTGGCGGGCGGGCGCGACGATGATGCCGGCCTGCCCGTAGCTACTGCCACAGTGGTGAGCGAGCCGGTAGGTGCGAGCGCTGGCAAGGCGGCGGCTCGCGGGGCAAATAATAAAGCAGGGACGATTAAGCGCGGATTTTTCGACTGCCCCAAATCTAAGCCAAAGCCCAAGCCGAAGCTCAAGCAGGCCGAAACAGAGGAGGTACCCTTCATCCGTGCGTCCAAGGCCGAGTCGTCGGGGCGGAAGCAGATACCGGACTTTATGAGGGTGGACCCTAGCGAGCAGGAAAAGCAGATGGAGCAGATGAAGGAGGGGCTGCTGAGCGCGCTGAAGCCGACGGAGGACATGGTGCAGAGGGTGATGGGAAATCCGAACCTGGTGGCGGGCTTCGACGACCCGGAGGTCATGGCGGCGGTGGACGAGATCGCGAAGAACCCGCAGGCGCTAAAAAAATACCAGCACAACTCCAAGGTGCAAAAGTTCTACCAGGAGATGGGGATGTTTGTGGGGAGCAAGCTGGAGACGATGGGGTCCGATGGCCAGCCGGCTGCCCCTCCTCGCGGCAACAAGTGAACATTTCAAATTTCAAATTTGTGACAAGTTATGCTTGGGCTAGCCCCAGGCTAGCCGTCTCACGGCCCACGGCCCCGCAGAGGGTCCGCTGGGCCCGTTTTGCGTCGTCCTTGGTAGGCCAGGTCCCGAATCCTGAGGAGTGGTCCCATCCCCCGCCCCGCCGCCCAGCTGTTCGAGGGGCGTCCTACACGGGTCTTATGGTTGTCTGCAGTTGGTTCTGCGGAAACATGCATCGTGTCGGCCACCTTCCAGGCGGAAGTAATCAACAGTCGGTTATAGGACTGAAGGGACTTGAATGGGCCACTGTCCTTTGGGGCTCAGGCCGCGTGTCAATGGTGCGTGTCCCGCTACCCCTGGCCGAGCGGCCATCGGGGAATGTCGATGCATGCAAATGATATAATAGCGACTACAACATGCAGTGGGCATCGGGCGGCAAACTTAAGACTGGCCGACATCTTTCCGGAACAATCTTCCGCATGCCTCCTCTTGTTATTTTATCCCGGCATCATCAGGCCGCGCCAACAAAAAAAACTTAACGCCAGTCGCTGGTGCGCGGAGGTAGGCATGCAGGCCATTCAGCCCATGCGTGCCAGGTATGGTCGTTTGCGTGCTTCCCCCTCCCGTGTGTAGCATCCGCAGTACATCCTTCGGACGTGCAACCATGGGAATGAATTCGATGGATAAGACTTTACAATGCTGCAGCCCGGCCGGACTACAGCTTAACTGAGAGTCACAGAACTGGCATCTTTTTGGCCCCCAGCTTGAACGGATCGATGCAGCATGTGACTCTGCTTTTAAGGGAGCGGGGGGGGGGGGGGGGGGGGGGGGGCTTTACATCCTGCTGAGTTAATGGGTTGGTAGTGTAGATGTTAATGGAAAATTGTTGTGTGCATGTATGTTTACTTGCGGTAGTCGCGAGCGTAATCCAGGCGGCGCACCAATGCCACAATCAGGCCGGCAATCCACGCGAATAGGCTGCGGATGGTGTTGCCGATCACAAAGAGGCCAAACTTGCGCTTCTTCCGCCCGTGCTGGATGGCCGCCTCGTACTGCTCCTCGCGCAGCTTCTTCGTGGCAGCCGACCAGCCAAACTTCTCCACGTCCGAGCGACCCTCCGCCGCCACCTGCGCCCGCAGCTCGCGGTCCTCCACCAGGCGACGCGTCTGCGCCACCATGCCCTCGTAGTCCCCGGATTTGTACATCAGCGCGGTCTCGCCCGGGCGCGTGATGACGTCCAGCAGCCCGCCCGCCGCCACCGCCACCACGGCCAGCCCGGAGGCCATGGCCTCGAGCGCCACAAAGCCGAGCGTCTCCGACTCGGAGGGCATCATGAAGATGTCGGCGCTGGCATAAGCCTCCGACAGCTCCTGCCCCTTGATCATACCCTGAGACAAGGCGGCGCAAGGCTTAGCAGGCCGCTCGAGCCACCCCCCGCAACTCTCCCCCTTTCCCAATTCCCAATCCTTCTCGCCTTAACACCTCGCCTTGCGCCACGTGTGCATACGCCTCTACTAGCGAGGCCTGCATCACTTGTCGATGGCAGTGGGGTGACCGGTAATTGACCCTGGTGTCGCTATATTCCAAGCACAGCTCGTCAGTCGATAGGGCATATATGGCAATGTGGCGAGTACCTCATAGCCGCTAAGGATCAAGACTGATCATAAATACTGCGCCAAGGGCGCTACTGCCTGCGTATTTCAGACGATATTTGATTGCTGCGATTTTGAAGAATAAACAGTTTAAACGCGGCATATCGAAGATTAGTTACCAACAACTCCGGGTTTAGTCAGGAGTCTACACGAGAGCTCACTTTGACGTGGCTATTATGCCCGATAAGCATTCAGAGTGACAATCAAACCTGATGATTTCATGAGCCAAAGATGTGTGTCCCTATGTCAACTAGGTATGTTGGATACTATCGGTATCATAGATGTTGGTCACCAGAGCATGCGCAGGCGGCAAAGGGGCGGCAGTGTAACCACTCACCATGAACTTGACGTTAGGGACGCCCCGAAAGTGCTCCTCCAGTTCCTCCCGGGACGGGCCATCGCCCACGAATGCCAGGCGCACCCCCGGCACCTCCTCGCACACCTTGCGCAGCACATCCAGGTTCTTCTCCGCGCCCAGACGGCCCACGTACACGAGCAGCGCGTCCTCCGGGTGCCCGTCCGTCATGCGCGCCCGCATCTCCGCGGACTTGTGCTTGGGGTGGAACACGTCGGTGTCCACGCCGCGCTGCCACACGTGGATGTTGTCCTTGCACTTGTTCTCCGACAGCTCATCCTGAGATCAGCAGACGAGCACGCTCGAAATCACATGCGCCCCACACCCATTGGTGCAGTGTCATTGTGAGCACCGATAGTCATGTGGGGCCATGCGGCGTGACGGCTGCATACCTTCATGATTGTGGAGGTGACTAGTGTGAGGTCAGCACGGCGGGTGCACCACCGGATGATAGACCACATGGGCGCGACAAGGCCGCTCCATGTGTAACGTGGGATGTAATGCGGGATGTGTGTGTGGTAGGATACCACAAGCGGCGTGCCCAGCAGGCGGGAGTAGAGCACGGCGGCAAACACAATGACACCGGGGCAAGAGACGTGGATGACGTCGGGCTTCATGAGCAGGAGGTTCCAGAACACGCGGACGGACAGGCCGATGGAAAGCAGGAGCGTCGGCGACTTGTAGAAGGGCAGCCGCATCCCGAGCACATTGAGTACCTACGCCACGCAGCGAGATGTCAGCACAGCACTATGGCAGGGGCGCGCTTGTACCATGCCCCCGCCCACCCACGCACATGACATGCTACTCTTCACAGCCGTTTAACTCAGCAACAGGGAATGGATTGGGCTCGCCCATGGATGACTGCTGGAAATTGCGCGGATGATGGGACAGCGTATATGGGGGAACTTCACCTTCGCGCCAAAGTATTCGCGTGGCGGGGCCGGGTCTGGCGTGACCACCAGCACCTCGTCGCCCTCCGCGCGCAGACACTTGATTAGGCACTCGAACCGGTTCTTCATCCCGCTGATGTGGCTGAACGGCGATGGCTCCACGAAGAGCGCCACTTTCCGGCATGCTATGACGGTCGAGGGAACGGCGGCATCCGAGGGAGACATGGGGGCAGCCACCGCACGAACGGTGGCCGCGTAGTTGCGACCCGGCAGTGCGGGTGTACGGCGCGGTCGGAGAGCGGCGCCGATCGGTCGGCCGCGGCAGAGGCGCCGATGGGCGCCGGGCATTGCGACCCTAGCGCCCATGCCCATCGATGGTCTGCTAAGACCCACGGCCGCCATCACCCTCGATGCGTATCCTGTGGGGAGAGGGCGGGATCGGAGTGAGCCGAGGCAGGGCCTATGCGCGGCTGCTGAGAATATTCGAAAGCGGTCATGCGGCATAAAACAATATTATTCTGCGCGGGTGCATATCTATTATCCGACGACGGCACAGACGCGCGACCCGTTCAATACCACAGAGTGGCCCACCCGGCTGGAATTGCGTAGATCAGCTTATTATGGGCTGGCCGACCCTATCAGTCTGCATCCTGAAGCGAGGGGCAGCTGACGCCGGCTGGGGGGGGGGGGGGGGGGGGGGGGGGGGGGGCGGGGGACTCGAGAGGAGCCGCGGTCATTTTTTGTTCTGTTCCATATTTTGTAATACCCGTTCTCAATGATTAAGCGCCGACCAGTCCTCGCAGCGACAGCTCACCTACGCCGGGCCGAGGAGGAGGGAGCGGGGTCCAGCAGTCACAATTGAAGGACCGTACCTCGTCAGATTAGACGAGCTCGGGGGACCTGTGGTCGTTGAGGTTGTCAGGTGACCGTTGAGGGGGTTCTGCGGGACCGGTGTGACGGCCCGTCGCGAGGAAATGGCGCTCTTGACGCCTGGCCGTCGGCGACTCCGTGAATGATCGGCGGGCGATGGCCGGTGGCGGTTGGATAACGAATACGAGGATACGGTGGAGCGCTGCTCTACTCAGTATATAAGCTTTCCAATCTGCTACCGTTGTGCTTGTACAATTACAATCTATACGATGTACTGGATCGATTCGAATAACGCCAGATGGGACAGCAGGGTTCGTTATTGGGCCAATGAGCCTGCGCCGCTAGCCGCGGCTGCGCCTCTGCTTGTCCAATTTCAAAACGCGCTACGGCTTGTCCAATCGGCATCCAATACTTAGTGCTTGTTCCAGTCGCAACTCGTACGGGTAGAATATTAATACGACAATGGCAAATAACTTGCAAATATATTGAGCCGCTGATCACATTTTCACAGTACCTCGTACGATCACCGTGGATATTTACGGATATATTCGGGGAAAATAACGAATATATTCCTTTTTATTTCCTTGATGTGTGCCCGGCTGCCCGTCTCCTGGCGGGCGTATGCATGGTATTTCGTACGTGACCGAAGCGGTGCGCGACTTGCCTCGTAAAAAGTAAAGTTCGCCCCGGGACATCGGCCGAAGCCGCCCCAGCACTTGACCTCGTGCGCCAACTGCAGTCGTAGGTCTGGCATAGCCCATAGACCATTGCCTCATTCGAACCCCGAAGGGCTAATGCATCAACCGAGTAAACCCGGGACACGCCGGGCCGATATTGCCGAAATACATCGGCCAGGAATCGAACCCGGTACCTCTCGCACACGAGACGACCGCTCTACCGAGCGGACAAGGGATGTACCTTGCCTCGTGGCGGTGGCGACGTCGAGACTTCCCTTCCGCTCTGATCGATGCTGTATGAGATGTAGCGACTACAACTACTCTCCAAGATGATTAATTACATAAGGGCTTTCACAAAAGCGCACTACAACTACTCTCCAATCTAATGGAATACAGGTCTGGCAACGGAAAGGGCCGATTACTACTCTTGAATATTCGGAATGCCTTCAATGAGGAAAAAGTAAAGTAAAATTCGCCCCGCCGGGACATCGGCCGAAGCCGCCCCGCCATCACTTGACCTCTTGCGCCAACTGCATTCGTAGGTCTGGCATAGCCCGTAGACCATTGCCTCATTCGAATCCCGGAGGGCTAATGCATCAACCCGGTAAACCCAGGACACGCCGGGACGACGATATTGCCGAAATACATCGACCATGAGTCGATCCCGGGACCTCTCACATACGGTATTATGGGGTGCGATACTGATCTTGAGTTCTAAACTAGTTAATGGGGTTTCCTCCCTTTCCCTAACCGCTTTTCAGCTACAAGTAGTGCTGCTGCTTAGTGGTACGGGAACTAGGCACCTGCATGTCGTTGCGCCCTTTTTGGGTGCAGCACTAGTAGACATAAAAGCATCCGTAACAGCTGAGGCTGCCATCTTCCAGTTTTCGCTGCGTTACACGCAGCGCCCCCCGGACTCTGTTTTCACTTTCACTTTATTACCTTAGTTTCTGCTCTTAAAACGGCCTGCGGTAAAACGGCCTGCGCGACCTTTTTGGCAGAACCCGACTCAACTTATTTGAAATTTGCGGCCTGCAGCTTGCCTCAGCACCCGGCGCGTCTACATGGCATGATCCCTTCTTTCCGGATGCTATACGACCGCCCTAGCGACATGTACTACTATGCGCCGGATGATCCCGGTACTGTGCGCGCCACCCTACAGTCTCGTACGGGTGTGCGCCAGGATGATGTAATGGCCCCGCTATATTTCGGTCTCAATATCGCGGTGCTAGCGGTTGTGACTCGTACCGCCGCTGATACTTTCTGCCAGAGTTTCGCTGGTGATTCCGGCGCGGCTACTGCCGCGGCTCACGGTCGTCCGCGTATTTTCGACGAGTATGGTACCGAGCTTTTTTGAGTCGGATTGGTGGTACATGACATTAAGACGCGGTACGTTCGTCACCCCGGTGGCAGCGATGCCGAGTTGCGGGCAGTGCGGGCGAAGTTGGCCTCGGGACGGTTTCGTACCCCGGCCGATGACCCTGTCCAAGATGGCGCCATGTACATCATGGGTGCTCCGATTAGCCATTACCCCGGGTGGATGATTGGTGATGCGTTGGGGCGGCGCCAGGAGGCCAACACCGCACTGAAGGAGCGCATTGCCTTCTTTGGCATGTCGGGATACGGTTGCCACCATGGAGCCATGAGGTTGCTGGTCGTATGCGCGGTGCGGCAGACCAGCTTCCTCAGCTAGTCGCATCTCATCCTCAACTGGTCCTAAGCTAGTTGTATGATGCCGCCGTCGGAACTGGACCCTTCCTTGGCGGCCGTGGACGCCGCCAACATTTCGGCTGCATTTCGGTTGCTTGGTTTGGGCGCTTGCGACCACTCTACACCGCGCATGGAGGCTACGATCGTCCTGATGAGTACGCCCGCGGATGTTGGCGGTTTGAATATGGCCTTGCTGCAATATGCCGAGCGAGGCCCCGGCAGCGTTTTATCCCGCGCAATCGGTTGTCCTGCCAAAGCCGGTGCGGGAGTACGGGCCCGCCCTCGGCCCCTTCATACGAGGCGGTTTGCACCGATGTGTCGTCCGTGGCTACGAGTGCTTTGCCATGGGCGCGCGAGACGCGCCGCGTGTACGAGACTGTACGGGCCCTCACCACGTTATCGCAGGAAGATGTGCGGCGCGCGCGCCGTGTACAGGCACGCGCCCACGCGATATTTCGAGTTACTTACAGTCGGTAATGCCACGACCACAGTTGTACCGGATCCATCAGCTGGTACTACTGCCCGTACGGGTGCGAGCACTAGCGGAGGACTAACCCCGCGGCAGCAAGCGCCGGACTCGGCGTGTGCCGGCGGCAGAGCTGCGAAGCCATGGACACGGTACGGGATGCCAAGTCTGGCTAAGCAACTGCCGAGGCTGGCGGCTTAACCCCCATGTCCGGCGGTTAAGGGACGGAAAGTGCGTAGAAGTTGATCGGCAAAGCGGGCATATAAGCCTGGCTGTGCTAGGTTCCTATTAAGTAATGGCGGTTTGTGCTAAGTAATTCGTAGGGGTGGACCATGCAGCGCAGGTAGGGGGCGGTATAAATGAGGCCGGGCACACATACTGCTCCACGAAACGACACTGTCGCACGTGTAGTTGAATAGACCCCCCCCCCCCCCCCCCCCCCCCCCCACCCACCCCCCGCCGGGTCGGCCCGCCGGGTCGGCCCGCCGACCCGCCACGGCATGTAATATCTGTCATGCATCGCCGGGGTATGTGTGAGTGGATGCCCCGCCGCCACATCCCCCCCCCCCCCCCTTTACACTTGTGCACTCATTAAGTTTGGGCTGGTTTCGGAGCAGTACACGTACGTATGTATATACATACAATGGAACATAGGACCTGCGCGGAAAGAGGCGGGGCTGGCGGAGTGCGTTGGGGGTGCGTAGAGTAGCGTGTTGGTGAGATTCGGGGTGCATCGGACGCCGGATGCCCATCCACCCAGCGTAAAAGACGCGTACGTAATATTCACACTATATATTCACACGCAAATGTGTGAAAACCGAACATTCCGTGCCGGATGGGTGAGAATACGGCGTCCGATGCAGCCAAAACCCCAGCAACACGCTATTCTATGCACCGCCAATGCACTCCGCCAGCATCGCCTCATTCTCTGTCGATTTCGAAAACGCCTTCACATTATCCACCGCTAATTGCAATTGCCACGCACTGTGTAATGTTGTCACGATGTGGGCACACAACAACACTTACTACCGGTTCCGACGCGGATGGAGGCGGGGCTTGCGGAGTGCACTGGCGGTGCACATACTAGTGTGCTGCAAATAATTGGGGTGCATCGGACGCCGGACGCCCACCCACCCGGCGTAAAAGACGCGTAATATTCACACTAAATTAACACACGCAAATGTGTGAAAACCGGACATTCCGTGCCGGATTGATGGGAATACGGCGTCCGATGCAGCCAAAACCCCAGCAACAGGCTATTCCATGCACCGCCAATGCACTCCGCCAGCACCGCCTCATTCTCTGTCGATTTCGAAAACGCCTTCACATTATCCACCGCTAATTGCAATTGCCACCGTGTAATGTTGTCACGATGTGCGCACACAACAACACTTACTACCGGTTCCGACGCGGATGGAGGCGGGGCTTGCGGAGTGCACTGGCGGTGCGTAGACTAGCGTGCTGCAAATAATTGGGGTGCATCGGACGCCGGATGCCCATCCACCCGGCGTAAAAGACGCGTAATATTCACACTAAATTAACACACAAATGTGTGAAAACCGGACATTCCGTGCCGGATTGATGGGAATACGGCGTCCGATGCAGCCAAAACCCCAGCAACACGCTATTCTATGCACCGCCAATGCACTCCGCCAGCACCGCCTCATTCTCTGTCGATTTCGAAAACGCCTTCACATTATCCACCGCTAATTGCAAGTGCCACCGTGTAATGTTGTCACTATGTGCGCACACAACAACACTTACTACCGGTTCCGACGCGGATGGAGGCGGGGCTTGCGGAGTGCACTGGCGGTGCGTAGACTAGCGTGCGTGCTGCAAATACTTGGGGTGCATCGGACGCCGGATGCCCACCCACCCGGCGTAAAAGACGCGTAATATTCACACTATATTCACACAAATGTGTGAAAACCGGACATTCCGTGCCGGATTGATGGGAATACGGCGTCCGATGCAGCCAAAACCCCAGGAACACGCTATTCTATGCACCGCCAATGCACTCCATCCGCAACCCCCGCCTCATTCCCAGTCGTACGTGCTTGTGCACACGCACGGAATGCTTGCACTGCTCCGAAACCACTGTCACATACCCCGCTCATTGGGTACCGATTGCGGCGCATGCACGGCTAGATATTTGTTTACATAAACCCGGGGGGGGGGGGGGGGGGCACAGTGTCCCGCTACTCACCCTGCATTGGATTAGGGCGACGATTGCAAACAAGACGAGGAGGCGCGAATGAACTGCTCCGAAACCACGCGATGTGCCCGGTGACCTCCATATCCAGCACGTCCACCGATGCAAGTAATAAGGACAGGACCCCCCCCCCCCGCCCCCCCACCCGCCAAAGTGGAGGAAGTGTAGGAGTACAACCGGAGCATGACGTGATCCATTGTCGCTTATTTACAAGCACGGGCGGTGCTGCCAGACTCGATCGTCTACGGCCGATATAATATTCACACTATATTAACATCGGTGCACACCGCCGCACACCGCCGCACACCGCCGCACAACGCTGCGCGCGCACATTCGTCGCGCACATATACGCGCGCCCTACCGCACATATTATCCCGGATTCACTCGGTGAAACCGCGTATTCATTACGCCGTGCTACTTCAACAATAAACATTGCGAAATTACACCGACACAATGCCGCACCGACTAGCTCTTGACAATACGTGCATATAAATAGTACTGGCGCGCTGCTCCTCGCCTCCGATGTGTCGTTGACTGCTGCGGAAGGCGGTCGTCGACTGGGTGTTAGTTTCTCCACCTCGCCCCCCCCCCCCCCCCACGCCCCTTCACCGCTCACAGCGCCATGGCAGACCTCGCTTCCCGGGCAAAAGTGGGCGGCGAGCCTTGTTGTCTCGCGTGTCCGCGCCGCCGGCATCGAGGAGGACGAGAAAGACATGAGGAAACGCGTGACAAGGTGGGCGCGCAACAAAACACTCCACCCTCCGCATTAGCACGCACCCACTCGTGGCTAACTTGTGCCGCGCGCAGGTTCGTCCGGGAGCGCCGTAAGGCCCACCTCAACGCCAAGGCTTCCACAGTGCCAGCGGCGCAACTCGTGGTGGCCGAGGAGGCCGCATCCTCAGCCGCTTAAAGGCGAAACGATTGTGGCTTGTTGTGGGCGTCTCGGCACAGGAGGCGTCCCGACGCCAAGGTAAGGAAGCTCATGGCGGCGTCGTCGACGGCACAGCCTCCCGGGGTGGTGAAGACACTGACGGATGACAAGAAGCGGAAGAGGCCAGTGAAGAAGCGCCGAGGTAAGAAACTGACGGTCGCGGAGTCGGAGGCGGAGGCGGAGGCGGAGGCGGAGGCCGCGAGATCGTCGAAGCGGAGGGTCCCCCGGGCACGCAAGAACAAGAACAAGCAGTAGCCCCCGCCCCCTTACCCCCCTCCCCTCACTCCCCCGGCGGGAGCGGCGGGCGGAGGCGGGGGGGGGGGGGGGGGGACCACGCCCGCCCGCCTCTCCCCCCCCCCCCCCCCCCCCCCGGGCCACATTCCCCGATGGCAGCTGTCGCGAATATTGTAATTCAAACATTCTTCGGCAAACCGCTGCCTGCCCCCCCTCCCCCCTCGCGAATATTTATGTAACGTGAGCACTTTTTGGCAAAACATGGCAGCCAAACCGCCCATCTGATGACCTTTGATCGGACGGCTGGCAGGCCCGTTCAGCAGTACTAGCTATAATGTACACAAAATTCCCCAGTGTTACCGAATAGTACGGCTGCGATTTGCGCTCCCATGTACGAATAGTCGTAGTTATCCACAGGACCACTCGTCATCGCGCCCGGGTTCGTACTGATACCCGGTACCGGCTTAATAAATGTATCGCGTACTACCCGGTACCACCCGGTACTACACGGACAACCTCGCACCTTTACTTCAGTGCCATGTAGCACATCACACGTCATGTACGACTACCTCAATGATTACAAAAAGGATTTATCGCCCGCCGGCAATAACGCCGGATGTACTCGCACGTAACTGGATGGACATGCCGCCACCAGCAGCAGCTTTCACGGATAATAGTGGTACCGGTACGGTAGTGCTTCGTCACCCGTATGTCACATCTGAATCTCACAGTGGTGAATAGTACCTCGTACAGTGTTGGTAAGAAGAGGAACGTGTCAAAGGTCAGTTTCATAGTACATTCGTACAGTACTAGGCGCAACTCAAAATTGCACCCCCCAAAAGGGGTACAAATTTGAGTTAAGGGGGGTAATTTTGAGTCCAGAAATGTGCTCATTTTGACTAAATCATTGCCCTTTTCCGTGGCAAGCGCCCAGGCATGACATTTGACGAGGTGATGGAGAAGGACCGGAAGTTCACCGCGCGAGTCCTCAATGCCGAATACATCTACATCGAGTGCATCGCCATCTTCCGCGAGTACATCGAGAAGAAGCTGTATGGCAAAGTATTGTTCAAACGCGTGGATCTCAGCTTGGAGGAGCCTTCCGAGGACTACAACAAGATCAAGAACGCAAAATTGTATTCTTGGGGGAAGAGCCGCATGCCAAAGGGTTCAATGGGGAAGAGTCCCCAAAACACGAGGGTAAGACGTTCGAGTGGGTCTTCGACAACGACAAACACTACGCCTTGTGGCTTATCAATACATTATGCGATGTCAAAGCCCTCAAAGTTCTAACGGGGCAAGCCCATGGGTTCATGTGCAAGTACTAGAATAACGCCTTCGAATATTTCGCGTATCGCGACTACAAAGCCGAGATCCCGCATCGTTTCACGCGGGAGGGTATGCCCAAGCATCCCGAAGACTACGACGAATCACAGGAAGGCGTTCCCGAAAACAAACCAAAACGCCGCCCTAACCGAGCGAGACCACAAGTACCGCGCGCTCCTCGTGGCCATGAAGGGGGGCGGGTGCAAGACACCAAGGGAGTATCACGATTGGCTTGATCGGCGCATGTAATATCATTTCGTGTGTACCATTCTCGCAAGCGCATGGGCGCGGTTTTCAGTATTAGTAGCGACAGGCATTGCGAGATATGACGCGGGGTGCGCGGCGGAGGGCTTTGTGCGCAGAGGAGCCGCCTTGGCCGTTGACAACGCCATGCCGCCGCCACGCTTTTTCGCATTCTTCTTCGCACGAGATTTTGCCAAGTTATATTAAACTCCCGTTACGAATAAAATGGGCTTCTCCGTGCACCTCAACTCCAAATTTGCGGACATGTAATTTTCCGCAAGCGCTTGCGTGTTCTACTTGGCGGACCCGCTGACCCTCCCGTCGCAGGATTACGAGTGGCTTGTATCGGCGCCGTACGCGACAAGCCCACTTTCGCATTGGGTGATCGAGGAAACGAACAACCTGCTCGAGTTGGTATACTCCGACGAAACACGATACGTATCGCTCCCTCTTGGAAATCGCAGTGTGGATGAGTTACCTGTCTACCTCAACGATAGGTTGTTGCCCGGATACACCGCCGCCTACGACGATGCGATAAACCGTATAACAGCAGCGACTTGCTTGGCGAAAGCCTCGCGATCGGAGAAATGGGTACGTGTGGAAGGTTGTTTGGGGTGAAAGCGGGAGACGCGCGCGGCGGTGGATGGCGTTCTCACCCCGATGCGCGGCATCGACCTCGCCGGCACCTCGTCGATATTCGTACGAAGCAACATGTCGACTCGTAATCGCGATCCGGTATCCAAAGCGACAAACGATATTCTCGCCAAGGTGCACGTTTCGCAAAACTTCAAGGAGATCGAGTGCCATATCTCGGCGCTTAGAAACCCGATAGCTGATCGCCATGTGTCGCTCATTGTCATCTACCTGACGGATGACTTTTAGCGACACATTTCCACGGCGCGGACTACTCCCTAACCCTCGAGTTTGCGCTTCATCGAAAAGAAGTCATCTCGCATGCCGTCGAATACAGAATAAGTGGCGTAATGACTAACGACGATGTTAGCCCGCCGCAAAGAGACGTTGAGGCCGCGAAGCCTTCCGATGCGAAGGGGGATCCAAGTGGATCTAAGCGAGGTGAACGATAGTATCGCGGAGCTCGAAGCGCAGCTCGCGATAGATGTGGAGGCGATAGAGTCCAGCCTCGCGTCCACGGATTCCATCGTGGAAGGGCTCTCCAAGGCGGTCACGGCCGCCGCCGCTGCCGTCTTGTCACTCGAGGACGAGCACATCGCTTTGTCAAATTTTACACACGAATGTTGCGACGAAAGCGCGTCCAACATCGACGAGCTTTGGGCGGCGGTGAGCAATGTCGACGTCTCGTCGTACATACTGCAAGCTGGAAAACAATGCTTTATCGTGGACCTTATCGAGCCTTATGCGATCGGAGCACACGAAGACAACGCCAGAAGCGTCGACGTATTTGCCACGCTTCGCAGCCCCCTTGGGCCTCTCTTTGATATCGGCGAGCCGACAAATCCGTGGCGCGAAGTGTATGCCAACGGGTTGACTCTTTCGGACACATCAAATTTGAAATTTACGAGCTTTCAAGGTAGCAATGGCGATTTCAACCTTGACGATCATATCAAGTATGCGGTATCGTTAGTTGGGTCGGATGTCAAATTGCTCTCGGTCGAAGGTGGGAACGCGATAGTAGGCATCAAACCGGACACTCACGACCTCGGCACCGCGACGTTCCCGTGGCGGGAGATATTTGCAGACGATATCACATCGTATGTATCGGTGAAAACTCGACATATCTCGGAGTTTTTACCGGCGGTGGTATCGAAGTTCGCGGCGATCTGCTCCCGTTCGACGACAACCCTGGCAGTGTGGGCTCGCCTTCGCAGCCCTTTCTCGAGGGACACTTCGGGAACATCTACGCCTCAAATCTGCTAGTCAATCACACTGACGGTACGACACGGCGAGTGTTGCTGGAGGGTGAGGCGGATATCCCTTCGATAACATGGGCAGGCCTGCAAGGTGACCATCGTCAATACCCATCTCCGGTTTTAATTTCGACCTCGACCTCACGGGTGAACAAGGTCCGCCGGGTGAACAAGGGCCTCCCGGGCCTGTCGGCGCGAGCTCTACAATCGCTGGCCCCGCCGGCTTTGCCGGACCGGCCGGACCCGCTGGACCGGCAGGAACTGACTCGACCGTGCCCGGACCCGCCGGACCTGCCGGACCGGCCGGACCCGCTGGACCGGCAGGAACTGACTCGACCGTGCCCGGACCCGCCGGACCGCCGGGACCCGCCGGACCGGCAGGAGCTGACTCGACGGTGCCCGGACCCGAAGGCGCCGCAGGACCACCCGGCCCCGCGGGCCCCGCCGGAGCTGACTCGACCGTGCCCGGACCTGAAGGCGCCGCAGGTCCGGCTGGCCCGGCGGGTCCCCCGGGAGCAGGTGGCGCCGCCGCGGATCTGCCCGCATGGGTGGCCACCTCGCAAAACGCCGTTTCCCTTAGTGGCTTGAACAACGACTTAACCATCTAGTCCGACAGCAACCACATTCACCCCAAGTACGAAGGGTCGAAGCTGCTCAACGCGGTTATTTCGCCTTTCGGAGAGTTCGCCGTGTGGCAACTACGAGTACGCGCAACAGTTTGATGAGTATCCGTACCTCACTATCGGGACACATGGCAATTACGAGACGGACGAGGAAGACCCAGAGCAGCGATGGCCGCAAATATACTGCGATTCGGTATTTTCAGACTTCTTGTTCGCTGAATTGAAGGTCGTAATCGGAAGGTTCGCCACTAGCGTGTCCCTTACTGTCAACAAAAACGATGGCCTCAAGGTTTCGGGAAACATCGTGCCTAAAACGACACTAACACAGGATTTGGGATCTTCCTCGCGCGAGTGGGATCATATCTATGTCAAAGATGTCGAGGTGTCCAACGACATCAAGGTGCGAAACGATCTTCGTCTCGTAGACTCGTCAGGAAACGACGTGTTTCGTTTGAAAACCCACCCGCATGGCGCGGGGTGCGACGGGCACATGTTCCCCGACTGCACGAGGAAATTCGATATCGGAAAGGTTGGCGACGAGTGGCGCGACATATACGCGCAGTTTGCGACGATCAGCGGCGGCGCGTCAATAGCCTCCCTGGAGACGCCGCTGCTGAACGTCACGGGCGTTATGTCGCTAAATGGGAATAAAACCACGCTCGTCGGGGCTCCGGACACCGGTACCGATGTCGTCAACAAGTCGTATGTGGATACCGAGATTGCGAATATCACGATCGATTGGGACAATATCGGTGTCGAGAAGCCCGCGATGTTCCAAGAGCTTGGGTACAATATCTCGTCAGAAACTTTCATCCCAGCTCTGAACTACGTGTACGATCTCGTAACCACGAGCTCGAGATGGGGGACTCTCTATGCGTACGGCGTCAATGCGCACCTGTCCCCGATCAACGCGTTTGAGGGCGTGGACCCGAAAGGCAAAGCGATAGTGAACGTCGCCGACCCTACTAACAGCGGTGACGCCGCAAACAAGACATACGTGGACGCCGAGGTGCTTCATGTGCAGATACGAGCATCGCTAGCGCTCGAGATGCGCGGCTTCGCACACATACGGGTTGACAAGTTATCAGAAACCGGGACCGCTGTAGAGTTCTGCATGTCGGAAATATGCGTGACATGCAACTCGGCGGACGAGTACTCCTCGCCAACCCTTTGCGCCACGGTACTAAAGATCGCGAATTTCCCTCACACGCTAGGGAAGACGGTAACGGCGACGCCGGCGTCGAGCTTGGTCGGGACGTTCGATTCCACTTACGCGTTTGCAAATCTCACGTTGCATTACGACTTTGCGGATGGGTACAACGCGATGGCTCCGGTCATTAAACTTTGGATTACACGAAACGTGGTAAGGGCGGGAATCGACATCACCGCGGCGATCGCCGAACATGTTTACTATAACAGCACGCTAACGCCACAGGACGTGTACTTCTAGACATCGTTCTCCTCCGTTGGGATCGTGGCGTCTCGCCAAGAGCTGAGCGTCGTCGCCAACGAGTGTCGATGACAATCCGCGACCCGTTGCACCTTGACAATGCCGAAGTTGTCCGAATTCTCAGTCTTGAGCATGTCCGAGCATGCTGGGGCGGTCGCCCTTAGGCTCGTAGTGGTATACCCATAAGGACATAGCTGGCTTTACATGAAATAGGCGGCAAATCCAACACAATGCTAGCTGCGGTTAGTGCCCACGAACACATGCCTTCCTCGAGTGGCGGATGTCGTTGACGGTGACGCCAAGGGCTTTCTTCAGGATCGCGCCCATGTTATCGACGCTCTGCGTCTTGAGCAGAAAACCACGAGGGCGAGCGACCAACGAGGCCTCGACTTGTCACTTGAGAGACTCGTTCAGGTCAAAGGCATAAGGTTTCTCGGGGAATTCTGCATGGTCTTGAACTTTCGGACGACGAGCTTGCCATCGGGGCGCAGATAGTAGTTGGGTAGGTCCTCGCCTACGACTCGCGATTGATGACCTTGACGGTGCCTAGCTCGGCGCGAAGCCCCCATAGGTTGGTTTGCAGAAGCGCCGCGATGTACTCCGCCGACGCGGTCCCGAACTTCTCCTTGACTGCCGGAAGTCGCGACTTGATGACGCTGATGTCAAGGACCGTCTCGCTGACCGTGCGCTCGGCCGTTTGCCCGCCGGTCGCCTCGGCGTGCACGAGCATGCGAGCGTGGTACTTTGCGAGGGCCTCGTCGCCGATTGCGGCCTTGTACTCCGGGATGTACTTGCTGGGCGAAAAGATGCGGGTGTAGTAGTCTCGCTTGGTGCTTGAGCTAGTGCATCGGCTCTCGATAGCACGGATCACTATCGGCTTTCTTCAAGCATTTCACAAGTTCGCTCGAGGAGCACTTCAAAATAACTTCGACGAGACGCTTCATCGTCCCGACATAATTGTTGACCGTCTTCTGACTAAGCGTCTTCGCGTTTGTGATGCCGCATCAATTTGCCGCCGGCCGACGAGCGCCTCGATTTTCGGCAGAAGCTGGTCCAAGGTGAGCCCGCCACTCGACTCCTCGTCGGCGGTCTCGCGATCCTCGTTGGTAGTCCGGCTCGTAGCCGCCATCGGCGTCGGCTTGCGCACCCCCCCCCCCTCCCCCGGGTGGGTCTCCGTTGAACCCGCGCCTCACGCACTATGGGCGATGTCGTGCGGTTTTGGCCGGGGCGGGAGGCTGTTTGCTTCGCGGATCTTGTTGAAATCATCGGGAGTCATGTCGTACTTCTCGAGCTTGCACGACTACATGCGCGGCACGGCGCCGCTTGCGATGCGCTTGCAGTAGCGCTTCTTGTTGTGCCGGTCCGCATTGCGGTGGTAGGATTCCAGGTTGGCGGCGCGGCGCTTGCGGAGCTCGACGGATGCGCGGGTGCGACGCATGGTGAACGACAATTCTTTAGCTATACAACAGCAAATGTATCTGCCCGTTTAAAGCGCGGCGCGTGGAGCTGTCAAAAGTTTTCGCGCGAGATATAAATGATCGGGTGGAGCCCTCCCCCCCCTACAGGGGACTTGCCCTCGACTTGTGCTGCGGGACCAAAAGCGTGGGCTCCGCTTTAGGCGAGAAGCTTGGCGACGCGGGGCTCGAGTACGTGACTTTGGACCCGGATCGTAAGTCGAGCCCGACTATAATGCTCGACGTCCGCGAGTGGGACTACGCCTCGGCCTACCCGCGTGGATACTTCGACGTGATATGGGCGAGCCCGCCGTGCACGGAATATTTGCTGGCGTAAACGATCGGGGTGCGAAAGCTCGAGCCGGCGGATTCCATCGCGAAGAAGTGTCTCGAGATCATCGAGTGGCATAAACCGCGGTACTGGTTGATCGAAAACCCTTCACCGGGATGCTCAAGCAAAGAGGTTTAATGCATCCGCTCGCGCCCTTCTTGCATCGCTGCACCTACTGCAAGTACGGCCGGGACTTCAAAAAGTCCAACGCGGTGTGGACGAATAAGCCCGGGCTGCGCCTCAAGCATTGCGATAGGGAGCCTTGCGACTACAAGCGAGTGCATGGCATCCACTACGCATGCGCGCATGCCGGCCCCTCCAAACAGTTTCGCAGGAGCGCGGGCAGCGCCGAGACGTATCAAATCCCGAAGGAATTGCTCGCCGAGTTATTCGCCGGCATCGCCGTTGTGGCGAACGAGGAGGTTGCCGCTCCAGTGGCTGAGAGTCGCCCCTTCTTCGAGGTCCGGGAAGGCGACGTTGATGCGGCTGAACGCCCCTAGGCTGGGTACGGGGTAGCCGACATGGTCCTCGAGTATGCGGCTGCCGAGACAATCGTACGAGCCCGCGACAAAGCCGTTGTACAGGTTCTCGTTCAGGTGCGAGAAGGGGAACTCGAACAACTCCGGGATCGGGACGGTGGTTTCCACGCGAGCCGGCATTGATCCCCGCAGTGTTACTAAAAGCGCTCAAAAGAATCGCGGGGGAGGCTATGCCGTACTCCCGCAGGGGTGGGAGGCTACGCCGTATCGGAGATTGTTAGCGAGATGCTTAAATTACATGCGACTCTGCGTCCGTGCCGGCCACGAGACTAAACGAGTATACGGTCGGGGCAGTGCTGTCCGCGTTGGTGGTTTTGGTTATAGGGCCTTCGACGATCGTCTCGTTCCCGACTTGATCCTTGGCCATGGCCCACGCGTAGCAGGTTGTGTTGGGTGTTAACCCCGTGTAAGGTGTGCTAAGTCGTGCCGCCGGCAAACGCATCGCCGATGGTCTCGAGGAGCACCGGCCCGGGGTTGGTGTCCTGCGTGTCATTTAGCAACACGTAGATTGTTTGAACGGCGTCGTTGCCCCTCACGTCGAGTACCACTCGGAGAGACGTGGTCGGAGGCGTGCCGAGAACCACACCGAAATCCAATAAGATCGGGGGCGTGTTGTCCTCCGCGTGGTGTACACGCCGAGCGGGGTGATGGACGAGTTTGCATTGTTATCGATCAACTCCACTCAGAAGTAGCGAGCGGCGTTTGGCGCCCCGGTACTGTACTCCAACATGAGAGTGGGGCCGTTGATGCCGCTGGTGATGTCCGCGGTGGAGGTGCCCGGGATGATGTTGGTGGAGTTTACGTACAGCAGCGCCGAGGATATCGTCATTTCGGGTTTGATAAACACGGAGATTAAAGCTTGTAGCTCCGTGTTGTTGCCCGCTCCCACGCCTGCGAAGTCTATCCACGAGTCCTCTAGTATTCTCCGCCCCAACGATGAAGCCCCCGCGTCGCGATGGATAGCACTAACGTTTTCGAGGAACACCTTGATCGGACCACTGCGAAAGTGGGTGCTCAGCAAGGTGCCATCAAAGGCCGCTTGCACGGCGCTCTTGTCCGATGAGCCGATGGAGCTGACGAATGCGCGATAGGACATTTCCTTGGTTATGTAGAAAACTTACGACATCACATAGCCCGGCTGAAACTCGAGCGGATCCAACAGCGCGAGGCACTCAATCTGTAATATGTCAAAATGAAGCGCCACTCGAGCTCGGTCAAGTCCGCAGACGGTTTCGCCAAGATCGCGCGGAACCGCATTGTTAGACTCGTGAGGTATCAGAGGCCGTTGACATCTTCGTCCAATTTGTAGGCGGTTTCGTTCGAGTACCCATGGTACCTGCCCGACTCTTTGGAGGTGAAAAATGGCATCACGCACGTGGCAAAGCGGTATATCGTTGTTGACATCGCTAGTATGGATTATATCTATGTTGGTCCACAAAGAATTGCTTTAAGTTGGTCTGCCTTGGGCGCCAAAAGTGAGCCTCGTGGGGAGGTCACGGGTGTATTGCTTATCATGTCCCTCCGTAACCTCCCCCGGTGGCTCACTTTTGGGGAGCTAGGTGATGTCGTCCGATGATGGCGATTTTAGTAGCCGCATGGTAGACACCACGGCATGCATCGCCTTCACGTTTGTCACCCATGGCCACTTGTGGTTCTTGAATTGTACTTGAAAATTTGGCTCCCGAAGAAGCTCTCGCATCCGACGGCAAGGCGCTTCATCGGAGTGGAGTGACCGGATTCAAAGCAATAATCCCTCAATGTCCATGCCTTCAATGGCTTGCTCTCTTCGTTGCTCGATGGGGTGGGAAAGGAGGGCCGGTCTCCCCCAACCATCGCTTCCATGTATTCCTTGACACGCTTATTGGCCAATTCCGGCACGAGGATTCGCCCGCTTTGGCGACCGTTGCCTTGCAAGTACTTGTGCAAGGTCGTCACAAAGTTCTGCTTCCCGTTGTCCCATAGCGCGCCGATGGAACCCTTGGGCGTGCATGGCTTGAACATGACTTCGAAGTAAAACTTCTCCATCGAGAGCCGCATCGCAGTTGTCGCGTCTCGGGCGTTGATGCGCCACTCGACCTCCTTGAAGCCCATTATATCATCGCAGCTCGGGATGATCGCGGGTTCTTCGCCGACGCACGAGCGGTCAAGCGGCGCGATGCTACCCCATCAGAATGTCAGCGCTTCCTTAGATGCGATCTCAGATAGGGTTACTCGGGAACTCGTCACAATCGTGTCATCGGACAATACCTCGAAGCTTGCCACCTTGCTGCACAAGTTGCGAAAGCAGTCGTCGTTGGTCGTTAATTGCTCGAAGTTGACGTCAGCGATGAGGCCGCGGTACACGGGGTCGTCGGCGATCAACACTTTGGAATCCTTCGGCGAAATGCTACCGCCGAGTTCGATAATATCGATGGTGTTGTCGCCGCCGAAATTCCTCACGCGAAAGCTGAATTGGACGAGATCGCGCGGGTTGTTCCAACTCGCCTTTGCAATGAAGCTCTTCGTGAACAACTTCTCGGTGAACGACACACCACATGTGACGGCGGAGTTGCACATGACTAGCTACCGGTACAAGCCATGTCCGGTTGACGTCCGCATCACGTTGGCCTTCGCCTTCAAGTTCATCTTGCCGTGGTGGAGCACCGCGTCGGTTTTGGGATTCTTGCCAGCTAGCTTGCACGCGGTTTCGGCGATCTCGATGATGCTCTTGTGCCGGCCACTTCGGTTGATGTAGGGATTGTACCAGAGGAGTTTTTCATGCTTTTCGAGATTGTCGGCGATGTACTTTGTCACTTGGGCGTCCACAGCGCCGCACTGGGTATTGTGGTACCTTATCGCTCTCATGGCGGCAGTGTGCGGACTTGAAATAATCTTGTAGTCGATGCCCGACGAGTTTAGAAATCGCAACGACTTCTTTGACGGCAACGCGTCCAAAGCGTAGACGTTGCGTGCGTCTTGCAAAATCAGCATGAAGTTCGTTCACCCACGATGGAGATGCTTGTGTGTGTCCAATGCCCACTGGTTGAAGAAAGATTCGAACTTGTCGATGAACACGTGGTCGTACGTTTGCTACCCGAACAAATGGTGCAACGCCTCTTGTATGATGACGCCGCGCCGCTTCACAAAAGCTTCTAGCTTCTTCTCGCACTTCAGGTTGTAGTCCAAATTGTTCACGAGGTTGACATTGCACTCCTTCGCCTTGGCCGCGACGTCTTTTGCCAACGCATGGGGACTTGTAAAGAGTATTGATCGTTCGCCACAAGTTTGCGACTTGATGCGAGCGAGTGCAAACTTGGACTTTCCGCCGCCCATGGGGTTGATGAGATAAATGCACTTCGCATCCCTCTCGAATACCGCCCGCTTGACGGGATTGCCGAGGCCAATGTCGCTAAGGCTTGCGACGATCTCGTGTGGCTTGACGTCGTTAAAGTGTTTGAACCGGCGAAGCTGTTGGTTTTCGATCTTGGCAGACGGATGTAGTACCGACAACAACATAACGAGCTTCTTATCGCTTGTACACTTGCATGCATCCAAGCGCTCCCACTCAGATTCATATCGCTTGAGCTGGTCGGGTGTCATCTCTCGCCCCGGGGGCACCCACTCGACGAAGTCGAAAACGCTTTCGCCCTTTCCGCAAATCCATCGCATGACGATGTAGCGGGCGTTGCTTGGAAAGCGATGTTCGGGCTCATCGGAGTGCTTGAGCAGCTCTAGAGTCTTCTTGTAACATCCGCGACACACCACGTGTCGGGTATGGGCGTATTGTGCGGCCAAGGCATTAACGTGCCCATATCTTGTGGGGGCGTCGTCGTTCGCGATCGGGCGTAGCCCTCCCCGCCGTAGGCGGCGGACGAATCATTTGCATCGACGATGAAGGGCGTGTTCTCGGACATCGCCGGGATTTATAGTGGCACCGCGTGCTCCGGGATGATGCTCAGTACATGATCCATCACGTTGCTTTCGTCCAAAATGCCTTGCGTTCAGGGATCCTGGAACTTTCGCTGTCCCGGGAGCTTGAATTGTTGCGAAGCACGGTATACCTTGTCGTCGCATTCAAGTACTCGCGCTACTCCGCGAAGGGCTTTGCGGTCGGGCAAAGACGCGGTGAAACGGTTGTGCAGCACAAGATGGATGGACACTTTACTAACCCGACGTTGGACTTTTCCCGATAGAGCCCGATACGCGTGCTTCGATGCCCTCGCCAAGCGTCGCGCGAAGCTTTTCAATGAGAGCCAACCGGTGCTCGTTAAGTATATCGGCGTGGCATGCAGCGTCTGCAATTTCGTCGATCTCCTTGTTGCAGTCGAAGTACACTTTTGCGGGGCGATCGCCGCATACTATCTCGTGCAGATAGATAGATCGCCCGCCGGTATACTTGTTCAACATCGCGGCGAGGTTGCTCGGGGGGATATTGGCGTAGATGCGGATTTTGTTCTTCAAGATGCCTTGTATCACGACGTCGCTGCCGTTGTTTAGCGCGGTAACGTACGCTTGCGCGCTAGTCGGCTTCGCACCCGTGTTGTGCATCCATGTTGCTCCGTACCGCGTTAGGAAACCGTACTCGGAGATTGCGACTTGTGTATTCTTTCAACTCATTTGTTTACATGAGCCTCCGCGGCGCCCGCCTTAAGCCGCTCCGCGCAGCGGCGTTGGTAGTATACCTTTTGGCGCGCGAAGGTGCTCTCTCTGTGCGATTCATAGTATTCGCGCATGTACGCGTTAATGCGTTCGCTACATCGCAAAACATAGCGCGCTCTATGCTCCTCGATTAGCTTCTTGTTCTTGTCGCACCATTTCTTCTGCGAGTTCTTCATTCGCTCCACGCCCTCTTCGTCGCTGAAAACGCGGCGCCGGCCCATCTTGCGCGCGACGTTGGTTTATACTTAGTCGTCTTTTTTAGTCTAAACTTGCATGACACACTTAAGTGGAGCGACCGCGGAGTGCGGCGAGAGAGTGCAGAATGCCATCGACCGTCACCGTCACCGTCTCCTTCGGCGATTCCGGCACCAACGCCACCGCCAACGCCAACGCCGACGACACCGTGACCTCTGCGCCATCCACGACCTCCGCGACCCCCGCGACCTCCGCGACCTCGGCGCCCTCGTTGCGCCGCGCTCCCGCGAAGTTGTGTCCGCGCTGCGCTTGCGTGACAATTTATTCGTCCGGCCACTGTCGTCGGTACCGCGAGGATATTGTTCGCGAGCTAGATCAAATGCCCGCGATGTACCAAGTCTGTCGCAAGCGCAAGCTCAGGGGGGGACTACATACCCGACGAGCTTCCCGTGTTATCGCAAGCGCGAAGGCGAGAAGACGAACTCGTGCAAGTGCAGCAAGAAGATACGCCCGGACTACTTCGAGTGCTTTTCGTGCAACAAGGAGCGGAAGACGCACCAAGCGAGTAGCAACGCCGTTCGCCCATCTGATGCAAACGATTTTCCCTTCAATATCGTAAAAGATGAGTAGCACCTGCGAAACGTCCCTCGGCCGGGCGATGACTCCCGCGGAGCGCAGCTATCTCAACCAAGCGTTCCTAGACATCGCAGCCTTCGACTATAAGTATCAGCCCAAATTCAATCGCGATACTCTCGAGCAAAGTACCCGGGCTTTAGCGATGGTAGGTGTAATCGATATCCTTGTCCTCTACGAACGCGGGATACGCTTCAAAAAATTCAAGTCGCTCCTGAAAAGGGGCGTGTCCCGAAGCCGGCGCCGGCTCTCGTCGAGATCAAACGATACAAGGACTGGTATTCGCCTTTCAAGGGATGAATACAGACAATGGGAATCTAGTTCGCGGTGAGAATGATGTTTGCGACAACGATGTTTGCGACAACAACGTAAGCGACGACAACGTTTGCGATGAGAATGTTTACGGCGATGTTCGCAGCGATAATGTTTGAATTTGATGTTCGCGGCGAGAATGATGTTCGCAGCGAGAATGTTTGCGACAACAATGTATGCGGCGAGAATGATGTTCGCGGCGAGAATGATGTAGTTCGCGTCGAGAATGTTTGCGACGACAATGTTTGCTACTACGACAATGTTTGCGGCCAAAATGCTTGCGATGACAATGTTTACGGCGATGTTCGCAGCGAGAATGTTCGAATTTGATGTTCGCGGCGAGAATGATGTTCGCAGCGAGAATGATGTTTGCGACAACAATGTTTGCGACGACAATGTATGCGGCGAGAATGATGTTCACGGCGAGAATGTTTGCGACGACAATGTTTGCTACTACGACAATGTTCGCAGCGACAATGTTTGCGACGACAATGTCCGCGCGGTGCGTTTGAGATTCTTGCGCGGTGCGTTTGAGAGTCTTGGTGTGTTCTGCCTAAGTACAACACCGAGTCACGCGGTCTTCTGCTCAAGTATTGAGGGCGAGCGAGCGAGCGAGCGAGCGGGCGATAGAACACCGCGATGATTTGGCGGCGGCAAAAAGTGAGCCTGGGGGGGAGGTCACGGTTGGATTGCTTATCATGCCCCTCCGTAACCTGCCCACGTGGCTCACTTTTGGGGCGTGTGGAGGGCGCACAATTCCATAAAAGCCGCGCGGGGGGCTAGATGCAGCATCATTTCCACCACGCCCACACCAAAGTACCCGCTACAATACCCCAACCACTTCAGACCAATCGCCATGGCGTGCGTGAAGGCCGACGAGCCTTCCGAGAAGATGCAGCGCGAGCTTGCGCAATACGTCAAGGGATTCAATGAATGGAAGAAGATTTGCAACACGATGAACCGCCTTGATGGGACCATAAAGGAGTACATGATCAATAACGAGATCGACCACACCGAGGACGACGGTGTGCAATTGTCCATGTCACACCCAACGCGATGGATGCTTGACTATTCGCTCATCGACGATATCGACCAATACAAGGTGGCGAAGAAGATCAACATTCTGACAGTGAACGTGAACAACGACAAAGTGGCCGCAAAACGCGCGCGCGAGGAACATGAATATGTTAACAACGAAGCATAGTAACAGTCTCCAATGTAATCGTTTCCAAGCGGCTATCTACGAGCTCGTCGCGATTGCAATGTGATCAAATAGTTGCGGTGTAAAATTTTCACATTCAATTTTCACATTCAATTTTTGTTTTTATTTTTCAAAGCAAATACATAGTATATACATAGCATATACACATCACACAATATACATATTAGAAATATACGTACATGCATACATACTTATATGTGTGTACATACATATCACGCACATCCGTGTCCAGCAGCAGGCGCACCATACCTCACATGCTCGTTGATGCCATCTATCTCTAGCCGGCTCTTCCACCGCGCGTTAGGCTGTATGCTGGCCTCTTCTACGTAGCGCTCCAGGACCCTGATGCACTCCGGCCGCGCTGCTGCAGCTCCAGTGCTTCCCGGCTCCATGGCCGCCCTATGTGCCCCAGGCGGTGAGTCATCATACCTGCCTCAAAGCTGTGCGTCGTCTTCAGCATCATCTGCCGCCTCGAAATGGGCTATCCGGTCCTTAGTCTAGGAAGGCAGATCCTGGAAATCCGGATCCAGGCCAGCACGGATGAGCGTCAACCGGTTCTGGAGGCAGAGCAACCGCGCATAGGAGCGCTCAACGTCGGAAGTGCCCCTGCCGCGTGTCACACCCTTCACGTCTCTCATCTGCACAACATCACACATATGCTGGAAATTATTATGACTGGTTTGGTACAGGGGAGGGTAGAGCAAAGGCTGAAACGGGAGGGGCGGGTTGCGGGGCGGGGGGGGGGGGGGGGGGGGGGCTCACGGAGCCTCTTTGAGCGGCGAATGGTGCGCTTAACCCCCGTTTTCGGCATGTACGCTGCAGCCCGTACGGCCGCGCTGAAACCTCTGCACAATCGGCTGCCGCATGCAGGAACCGCCCCGGCGCGCTGGGCATGAGCCGCCATGACCGTCTCGCAGGGAACACCTCAGGAGCACCGCCGACCGCCGACCGGGCGCTTGCCTGCCATGAGAGCTTGATAAAGGTGATTTGGCCGCCTGCCCCACGGTTGCCGAGGGGGAGGGGGTGTGGGCAATTACAATTACATTACGCATTCGCGGTCTTACGCGAGCGCCCCCATGGCACCAATTAGTCTAAAGCTGCTCAAGTGTTAGTTATGAGCATGTAGGGGCGTTGATGCTTGTGTGGCGTGTGTGCAGACTCTGGATGATGAACAACGCATGGTGTCTTGAATCGCGTGTGCGGTGATGTGAACATGCAGCGGCATGTCTGGCTATAGTGCGTGCTTCATCGAATGCCTGCTTGCTCAACTCATGGAGGACGAGCTGTGGGACCCCGAGGCGCCAGAGCAAATGGTGCGCCGCCAGCAGCGCGCGTTCAAGCGCGACTCGGCGCGGCGTTCGGCGCTACAAGCGGCCGGCATCGACTACAAGTAGCAGCGCATCTTCCCATCAAGCTAGCGCACATCAAGTTTTGAACCCCCCCCCTCTTCTGCCGCACCCACCGGTGCCTGTAATCTCCCCTGTCTTGTCCTTCCCCTATCGCTAGTGTGATGCCATGCACTCGCATGATGGTGAGGCTAAAGGGGCCAGTGCTAGGCTGTAGGGGCTGGTGCCGAGGCATGCGCGGGGCTCGCTTGGTGGGTGCACCCGCAAAGGCGGGGCACAGGGTTGGGAATGGGAGAGGGGGCGTTGGGGGCTGGGGAGGGGGGAGCATATGGTGACATGATGCCACCCGAGGTAGTGCCAACCATGAATGTGTGTGTGTTGGGGGGGGGGGGGGCATTTGGTTACATGATGCCAAGGCAATGCTGCCGCGTATCCAAACTAGTGACTGCACTTGGAAGGGGGGGGTGGTGGTCGGGATGCTGAGAGCAGCTAAATAAGGGCACCCGGGGGCGGGGCAAGAGGAAGAGGGGCTGGTGATTGTGGAAGAGCGGGGACCCTCCTGCCTGCCAACATATCATATACTGCACAATATCTCTTGTTGCACTCATATATCACATCACTAGCTTAGCTATAGTGATGCCCCCCCTACTCCCAGCACAACGTACGCACAAGCGCCTGGGTATGCGCATCAACTGCCCGCCGGGATGAGAAAGTGGTGTTGGTTGTGTGTGTGTGTGGGGGGGGGTGGGGGAGCGAAAAAGCTGCCAATTGCTGCCAAGCTTGTGCGTTACATTGCGGCAGGCGCTGAGCAAACAATTGGGGCTCGCTTCAAAGCATTGTCTAGTGCGTACGCGGCTGCGCCGCTCCTCCGTATGCAGACTCTCCGGGCTCACCAGCACCGCCACCTCAGTCCTGCGGCCCTGCCCCCCGCAGCCCGCCGCCGCCAGCCAGATCAAAGGTATCCAGAAGCCAGTGGTGGGGTTGCTGTGGCATGACAGCATAAATTTCAGGGCTGCCCTCCGCAGCTTGGAATGCATCCCTTTAAGATATACTTACATGAGCTAGCAGCAGAAGGCGATATCGGAAATCACCAAAATACAAGGCAATCAGAAAGGTCCTCTACAGCGACTGCGGGGTGGAAGCAGTAACATGAGAAGACGCAGAGTGGGCACGAGCACACGCATCAGACTTGGCCATCTGCACACCGGCAGAGATAATGCCGCCCAGGGTACCATGCACGCAAGCCGAGACCCGCTGCAACAGCCCCCGCCGTGTGCGCGACAGGTGACGGCGGAACTCAGCAGGTTGGCTGGCGACGAAGTTTCGAAGTGCCTGAACGGATTGACCACGAAGAAAGCAAGAGGTCGGGGCGGAAGGACCGCCAGGGAAGTTGCGCACAGCCAACAGCACCGCGAAGATGTAGACCACCGTCAAAGCGGACTTCCCGAGACGGCCGCGGTCCTCAACCACAAAAGGGTAGTACCGGTGAACACCCTGCACTGGGGCGGAAGACGCCCGGTCCGCTGCCAACTTAGCATGCTCCGCCTCGGTCGCCGCGATTCCCGGGATGCACCAGCGGGGGTCGTTGCTCCAAGTGGGGGTCGTGGAGGACACGCACGCGAAGTCGATCATGTAATCGCACGCCGCCCCCCCCACCCCGCCAGCGTCAGGTCCGACGGCCGCGAGCGGTCCGCTGGGCGCAGCCCACTCGTCTCAAGGGTCAAGTCGCCGGCTCCCGAGCGGTCCCGGTCAAGCACCGCCCCCGCATCAATTGCCACAGATGCCCACAGATTCTTCAAAGCGGTATGCATGCGGTGCTTGTAGTTCGCTACGGGGCATATGGGTAGATGATCCACGATGAAATCCGTAGCGCTCCGGTTCGAGCCATCCGTAGAGCGAAGCCATAAGGGATCAATACCACACGTTGGGCCAGAGCAAGTGACAAGCGCGGAACCTCCGCGCGGGCAAAGGCCCAGTACCCGCGCAGCGGCGGCCGAATAAGCAGCATGGGGAATCTTGCGGGCGGACTCGTGATCCGACTGGAAAAGCGATAGGGAGCCCGGTCCGCACGCGTTGTACAGGCGCAGGGTATCAAGTCGCGAGGCCGCTGTACCAGTACGTTGGAAGCTGAGATCGAGGGCCACGAAGTAACGCAAGCGAATCGCACGGCTGACGTGGCGTTGGACAACCATGGTTGTGGGTTGATCATCGGAGGTCGCACCCGAACCCGTACCCGAGGGCGGAGCAGTAGAACCTGGCAGCGATTCTGGGAGGGAAACAGTGGCTGCTGACGGAGGGTGTGCCACTAATTCGCCTGGCGACGGTATCTTCAGAGCTACAAAAGCGCATGTAGTAACGGTATTGGCAGTACTCGTACCACCGACAGGAAGCAATTGCTGCGCAGCAGAGGCGGCCTCACCAGTACCAACTCCAAGAGGAGTGGCCGTAAAAGAAGATGTGGTCACGCGCAATCCTCCGCTAGTGCTCGTACCCGTACGGCGGGTCGTAGTACCATCTGCTGGATCCGATGCAGCGGTGGTCGTAGCATTACTGACCGTAAGTAACTCGAAGATCTCGTGGGCGTGCCCATACGCCGCGCGTGCGCGCCGCACATCTTCTTGCGGTAATGTGGTTAGGGCCCGTATAGTCTCGTACACGCGGCGCATCTCACGCGCCAATGGCAAAGCACTCGTAGCCACAGACGACACCTCGGCGCGGACCGCCTCGTATAAGGGGCCAAGGGTGGGCCCGTACTCCCGTACCAGCTTTGGCAGGACAACCCATTGCGCGGAATAAAACGCCGCAGGGGCCTCGGACTGCAGCAAGGCCAGATTCAGACCGCCCAAATCCGCGGGCATACTCATCTACACAATCGCAGCCTCCATGCGCGGTAGGTGTAGACTGGTCGCAAGCGTCCAGGCCAAGCAGCGAAAACGCAGCCGAAATGTTGGCGGCGTCCACGGCCTCCGAGAAAGGGTCCAGCTCCGACGGCGGCATCATGCGGCTGAGGAAGCCAGTCTGCCGCACCGCGCATACGACCAGCAACCGCATGGCCCCATGGTGGCAGCCGTATCCCGACGTGCCAAAGGAGGCGATGCGCTCCAACAGTGTGGCGTGGGCCTCCCGGCGCCGCCCCAACGCGCCGGTCATCCACTCGGGGTAATGGCTAATAGGAGCACCCAGGTACACGGCGCCATCCTGGACGGGATCATCGGCCGGGGTCCGAAATCCTCCCGGGGCCAACTTCTCCCGTACTGTCCGCAACTCGGACTCGCTGTCGCCGGGGTGACGAACGTACCGCGTCTTACTGTCCTGTACCACCAGTCCGACTTTGGAAAGCTCCGTGCAGTACTCGTCGAAAACGCGCGGAACGTGGGCCGCGGCAGTGGCCGCGCCGCAATCATCCGCAAAACTCTGGCAAAAAGTATCAGCGGCGGTACGAGCCACAACTGCTTGCACCGGGCCCGCGATAGCGAGGCAGAAGTATAGCGGGGCCATGACATCACCCTGGCGTACACCGGTACGAGACTGTAGGGTGGCGCGCAAAGTACCGGGATCATCCGTCGCGTAGTAGTACAGGTCGCTAGAGGGCGATCGTACAACATCTGGAAAAAAGGGATCAGGCCATGTAGCCGCGGGTGCTGAAGCAAGCCGTAAAGTATCGCACCACGGGATACCTCATTGAAGGCATTCCGAATATCCAGGAGTAGTAGTCCTTTTCCACCAGTACCACGCCCGCCGAAAAGTTGCAGCGCCACCCGCATGCTCATATACGCCGTCTCACAGCCGGCTCCCGACTTGAAGCTGCGTTGCACCGGGCCCATGACCTCCCGCGCATCCGCACCCACTTGCCCCAGAGCGTGGGCACCAGCACGGAGCCGACGCCGAGCGGGCGTACTCGCAGCGGCTCACCGCTCTTTTCCCGCTCCTCGCGCGCGGCGGGGTCGTCCTTGTGGAGCGCAAAGACGGAGCCACTCGCCAAGAAAGCCGCAGTGCGCGAGTGGCACCGCCCCGCGAGGCAGCGGTTCACCCACAGGCGCCATTAAGGTACGTCTAGATCCCTGATGTGCTCCCAACGCCACCAGTCCACATGCCCTGCGGAAAGGCGGGGTGCACGACGCAGAACCCGCCGCTGGTCCTCCCCCCACCGCATTACCTCATCCGCATTGTCGCCCCACGACCGCGGCGCCCTTTGCAGGTCCGGCGGTTCTTCGGGGGGAGAGTACTCCGGGCCGGTGGCAGCAGGAGGCGGATGGAGGACATCGAGGGCAGGGAGCGCCGCAGCGGCGTCAGACACCATGCCGAGGTCAGCCGTGTCCAGCGCATGGCGAGCGCGGCGCAGCTCCTGCTCAGCGGTGAGTTTCGCCGCCCGGCGGTGAGCATCCACCACCGCCGGCGGCACCCCATCAACCGCAGCATCGGCGCCCCCTTCCGCAGCCTCAGCAGCAGCCGCCCGCGCCCTCGCAGACCGCCGGCGCTTCCGTCGGCGGGCACTCCGAGATGTGGTCCCCTGCAGCTCACCCGCCTCCATCTGGTAATTATGTAATTCGCTGCCATCCCGCGATTCGCGCCACAGTTGCTGCATCCCGCACACCGAGAAGCCGGCGCGCACAGCATCCCCTGCCTCCCACAGCCGCACTCGCCGCTCCGCCATTTTCCGCACAACTGCGGGGCTGCTGGATGGGTAGAGTCGCAGTAGTAGCCCCGCAAATACGCAGACAGCGCCTTCGGCCCCGTACGACCGGTCGTCGGTAGGAGGGAAGCGGTCAGCATAGGCCAGCGTACGGTATAGCAGGGGGAAGAGGACAGGCCGAGCTGCGGGACAGACGCCGACAGCCGTGCCCCGCAGCGGCGTACGGGGCATCTTGCGGTAGACATAGCTGGTAGCGCACCACCGAGCGGTGGCCGCGAGAGCGGCATCATGAGCGGCTGAGGCAGCAGCCGGCGCGTGCTGGCGGTGCAGCGCCCGCACGCCAGCTGCCGATGCCGGGAGAGCCACACCGGGGGGCGGAGCCGTGGGAGGAGGGGGGCTGCAGAACTGGCGGGTGGCGGCACGGGCCGCCGCTTGCGCGCCATGGAACACGTGGTGGCCCGAGCGCGGGCAACCGTCTCGTGGGACGCACCGCAGATACACATAGGGATCGAAAGTCGTAGCGTAGGCGAGGTGCATGGCAGCTACCTCCGGGTCGTCGGACTCCATCCCGTGGTTCACGTGCGTGCACTAGGGGGCTGGCCGCCGGTAGGTGCGTCCGCAGCCGCCATCGCAACACCGGAATTGCCAGTCAACGCCCCCGCCGGGCGTCGACGACTGCACCCGCGCCATCGCGCCCACCACCACCGCCGCCCCCGCCGGGACCGCGACCCCCACGGGAGACTCCCTAGCAGAGGGGCCTGGAAGGGCCAGAGGACGCCCCACGGTGCTGAACCCCCACCGGCCACGCCACAGCCAGAGGCCGGGGGTCGGGGGAGGCTATATATGGATTTGTCATGCATCCCTTTCAAACGATTCCGCAGAATGCGCTGTCTCGGCTCCTCACCGTTGTTGTCCCCGCCCTCCGCTGACTCGCTGCTTGACTCAACCCCCGCCTCACTGTCCTCCTCGTCAGCACCGTGCATGCGCTCTCTGACATTGTACCGATGCTGATACAGCTTCGACTGGGCATCGCGCGCTGCATGTTTGCTCTTCTCCGCTGATAGCTCGGCAGCCGACAGCCGCGACCGCAAGTACTCAACCGTCTCGCGGTGTTACGTTGTTCAGGCCCTCAGCTCCTCACCCTCCATGGTCAAACGTAAGACCTTCATGGGCAACGCGTCCGCCATTGGCACAACGGTTGCCAGCTGCGTCGCGAGGCGAGGCGCCCGTCCGCCAGGTTCAGCAAGCGGCAGCGCGGTGGCATGCCGCCGTTTAGTACTAGACATCAACCGTTCCGTAGCTATCCAGGGTGATTCCATCATCGCTTGGCGATTTAGCGAGTACTATGGCCGATATCTCGCAGTGATCAGCAGCGATACGACCGGTTTACAACCGGGTACAGCCGGGTACGGCCGAAAATCCATGATTACGGGCCGTTACGACTACATTACGACCCAGATCGTAAGCGTAGTGGCGCGATATTGCGCAGCTTCTAAAACATCAAGGCGCGAGATTGTCAGGCTTCTAGAGCCAAAAGCAAAATATTCCACCGCGGATATAGCGTCGCGGTGACGTGTGATATGCGCTTGATGGAGTTTATTACGAGTATTTCACGGAACGACTACAGATGAGTGTTATTATGCTTGGAAGATTACGGGGTAATTAACGAGTAATACATGTGCCCTGCTCATAACGCTTCTCTCTAGTACGCATTGCAAAACATCGCTGCCGTACGCTACTCATGTCTCGAGCAGCTTGAAATAGAATATTGCGGCGCTGCTTACCGGTTAAGCGGCGTTAAGCGTGCTACATACATGCGCTTACTAGCGCTTACTATCTCGTATGCGCGGTTGAGCGGACCCCGTTTCGATGAGCAGTGATTTATAGATTTCGCACATTATTGTATTCCTTTTTGTATACGTGTAGTAATATTATCTATCAATGTGACATCCTGATTTTGAGTTGGTTCCAAATGTACATGTATTACAAGATAACGTGTGACAGCCTGTGATAGTTATGCTCTTGTGTAACCAATTCTGCACTATCTTAGGCATAATACTGTACGAGGGCCAGTACCGCATGATTGTGTAGCATTCTCGGGTTCGACAAGTACTAGTACGAGGGCGCGCACGACGCGCGCATGAGTACTCGTACCGAGCATTGATTACCCGAGGTCCGTATGTCTTCTCGGTGTGGAGGCTTTTTACACGGAAAAGCGCCATTGTATGGCTAGGAAGGTTCAGCGAAAGGGAGGGAATGTCGGAAGAGGAGCCCGCAGGGTGGAGGCGGAAAACGGGAGAGCGCTGCCGAAGGCAGCGAGCTGGAAGATGGTAGACGAGCTGGCGGTGGCTCTCCTTAGTAGCTCCCCGGCCGGGAGCGCAAGGCTCGCGGGCGATGGGGCAGCCCGTACTAAAAACCCGATGGTATCAGCTCCTATCTAGTTAAAATCACTTACAGACCGTACGGGTCGCGCTAGGGCAGTTAAGGTTATTGGAAAACCCCAGAAACACGTTTAGAACATTTCAACATGCAATCGAGTCTGGTTTTGCCAGTTTACAAGCGGTTCGTTTACGACTGCGAGCGTGGACAGTTGACACGCGTGCCGACCATATGGAGGCGGAAGATGTCTTGACTTGTAGAAGGGGTCTCGCGCCGAGAGGTTAAACCTCGATCGAGGCGCAGGCGCATAACAGACGCGGACGGGAGATGATGAGGCCAAGTAAGGCGACATAGGCCAGACGTCGTGTCGCGGAATAAAAATGCCGCGGTGTCGTGCGGCACGAGCCGGAATTGCTGCCCAGGAGAAGCAGGAGTAGAAGTGCCCAAGTTGGCGACGAACGCCCACTAAAGCAGATGCACATGCACCAACATGACGAGTAAAGCTGCGCGCACGAGCGCGCGAGCGCGCCGCGTACAACCAGGGAGTACCAGTACGCTGTACGCGACGCGATGGTAACTATGCACCTGTATTGGCGATGCACGTTAGGAGGGGTGGACACCCAACATCGCGCAATGACAGCAATGTCAGGCCGCTCCCATCAACAATGGTGGTGGTTTCGCCCCCTCGCGCGAAGGGCGGCGGGAGAAACGTACGGCGCTGATGGGCGCGGGAGCGAGGCACCCTGTGTGGTCGTGTCGGCTCTTAGGTGTGTCGCGGAGAGCGGTGAGCCGGCCGCCGCTGCTGCACCCGCAACGGCTCCTGATCACCCAACAAGGCGCAGACTTAGGATGACGCCACGATATGCACAAGCCGCGTTCAGTGGCGGAGCTGTCCCCCCGTGGGCAGCTCGTGTTGTCACAGATGAGACGCCGTGACGTCGTGAGCAAGTTGGCCGGCGTAGAGGCCCTTGTAGCCTATGCCGGCGCGTTACGATGCCAATGACGTAGGGGCGAGGGTTGACGACGAAGCGGCCGTTGTTGCTGCACCAGCGAAGGTCGCCGAGGTTCCAAACCCAGAATCGGCAAGGGGTACTTACGTACTCCACGAGACGCCAGGCACGCCAAGTGGTAGAGCTGCCTTCCGGCGGGCAGCGTGCTGGTTGTCGTGCTCCTTGTGACGACAACGTTGTAGTAGGAGGCGTCGGAGACACGTTGGGACGGGTCACACAAGGCGCAAAGCTTAGGATGACGCCACGATATGCACAAGTCGCCGTAGTTGGCGGAGCTGTCGTCCCCCGGCGGGCAGCTCGTGTTATCACAGAAGAGATGTGTGACGTCGAGAGCGGGTTGGCCGGCGTAGAGGCTCTTGTAGCCTATGCCGGCCCGGAACGATGCCGATGCTGTTGGGGCCAGGGTGACAACGAAGCGGCCGATGCTGTTGCACCAGCGACGGTCGCCGAGGTTCCAAACCCAAAATCGGCTGGGGGTAGTTACATAAACCACGAGACGTCAAGCACGCCAGGTGATAGAGCTGCCCCCCCGGCGGGCAGCTGCGGGTTGTCGCGGTCCTTGTGACGACGACGTTGCAGTAGGAGGCGTCGGAGATGCGTCGGGACGAGCCACACAAACGCCTCCCACTGCGACCACAGCAAACGTTGCTGAAGCATGATTAGGGACAACGAGCCCTCTCAAAACACCGGCGCATGAGCCGCGCCACGCTCGTAACGGACCTATTACACGAATAGTTATGGAGAACCACACCGTTGATGCCACGTCGCCATACTGCGAGGACACGCGGACCGGGTTGAAGTGTCTTGCGGGACAGCTAGTGGCCACCCCCACGACACGGACGTCCTCCTCCGTACGCGCCGATTTGTTGCGGTAGGCGTAAATGTCGTCGTTGACAACCGTGACGAGCAGCGGCCATGGTGCCGAGCGCGTCCACTTAACCTAACCTCAAGAGTTGACTACTGCGAGAAGGTGCTCCACTGCGGGAGCCCCGAAGGCCTGTACTGCGACTCGACTTCGGGTGTGGAGGTTTAACCACCCCCCCCCCCCCCCCTCCCCTCCCCTCCCCCCCCCAACGGGGACCCCCAGCTCCAATTCCTTGCCATGCGCATCGCTACCCGAAAACGTCCCAGCTGCAAAGCCAGCGCAAAAACGGAAAACGATCTCGGGCGCACGAGTGGGGAAAACCACATTACCGAGGGGCTGTCTGTCGCGGCATGATGTTGTAACGCATGTGCGCGGCACGACGACTCTCTACCGGGTGGATGATCCTCGGTGCGGACTTGTTCAGCCTCAGTGACCCTCGCGCGAAGCCGCTGCCGAAGGCAGCGAGCAGGAAGATGGCAGACGAGCTGGTGGTGGCTGTCCTTAATAGCTCCCCGGCCGGGAGCGCAGGGCTCGCGGGCGATGGGGCAGCCCGTACTAAAACCCGATGGTACCAATTCCAAACTGGTTAAAACCACTAACAGACCGTACGGGTCGCACTAGGATAGTTAAAGTTGTTATGAAACCCAGAAACACGTTTAGAACAAATTTGTTCGTACCAGGCAATATACTAAGTAATGCCATACCAGAACAAGGCAGACGTTTTGTCTCGTGTTCGTCTCTCCAAGGTGACGCTCTTTGTAATGAGCGTGCTGATATAGGTCGGCATGGTTTGACGACTAGTGCCGACGCTAGCCAGCATAGTATATGTAGCAACGGGTGGTGAGAACCTTGTAAGCAATTGTTGTTGTATTCTCAAAACATGAAAACGATGAAGTCTCGTCTTTGCACCACTTCTGCACACCACCTTTGTTTGTGTTAAGTCTCTTTGCTGGATGAGACTGCCGCATGGTTTCGGAACGAGTGTTGCTCCAGATTCTTCAAGTCTTCCACTGCAAGTACGCCTCGTTTCTTGTGTGATGAGTGACGGTATGAGGCGCAAGTTCTCGCGCGCGCAACTGACGGCTCGTGAGCGGGACGCATATTCTAAACTGCCCTTCGACAACGGTGTCACAGCATATGTGATCGTGACCTCATGCATTGGAGCTGGTGCTGACCGTGACATTATGATGACCAAAATTGAAATTTATTACGACTGCTAATCTGCTGCTTCCACTGGCCCATACTGAGTGGTTCATAGGGCATGCTATCTCTAATCATGGTGGGGAACACTAGGTGTATTACAGCTTAAGCTACCGGCCGTCCTCTTGTGTGTCCAAGCCCCTCCTCCCTCCAACGGGTTGTAGCTAGGACTGCAGCGCCCCCCCTGCTGTCCCGGAAAAAGGGCAAATATCGAGTCAAAATGGGGAGTGACATTTACGGACTCGAAAATGTGCCCCCCTTAACTCGGTTTTTGCACCCCCCAAGGGGGTGCAAAAACTGAGTAACGCCCAATACCGTACGAATGTACTGTGAAACTGGCCTTTCACACATTCTTGCCAACACTGTACGAGGTACCCTTCACCTATACTGCACTATGTACTACGCATCTGTCCACCGCCCCTTGACGAGATGCGTCGCTACCAGTCCATGCTAACCGTTTTTGCCTCGAATGCTACTCCGTCGCTGTGCTTTTCACTCTTCTATCACTCGCAAGCACCCTCGCGCTTTTGTTTAGGGAGGCATCTTCACGCATCTTGGTTCACAAAAGCATGGCAGACCATCCTCGCAACGGAAAACGCACCTCTGCCCGGTTGAAGACTCCGGTGGCGGGGGCATCTGCAGCTGCGCTTGGTTTCGAGCCAACGACGGCTCCCGACGCACTGCTAGTGACCCCCATGGCGCAAGATTCTCCGCAGATGCACTTGCGTTCGGGCAGGAGGGCGTGTCAGGCTCCAATACCCACGACTCAGCCCAAAAGGCCCCTGCAACCGAGCGGTGGGCAACATCGGAGCGGACCGCCATGGCCTTGGTACGGCGGAGATTCGCAGCCTTTGGCCGAGCCGGGGCCTCAGCCTAACCCCCAGCCTCGAGGCGTGCCACCTTTGGACCCACTCCCCGGAGCGACTCCAACGGTACGCGGACTCGCATCTTCGTTAGCATAACTCATCTCGGCGCCGTGGGCTGCGTTAAGCGCACCTCGCCATCGCGCATCTCAGGGATCTCAACCCACGCAGACCGATGTCGAACAGTCTGGAGCCGGTCTAGGTGAACCTTTGGCCACGATTCATGAGGATGAGCACGAACAGGAAGAGGAGGAGGAGGAGGAGGAGGAGAAGGAGGAGGAGGAGGAGGAGGGGCCCATTACTGTCGGAGGGTGTCCGCCTGGACAAACGAGCTCCGCCACAAGCGCCACAAGTGGGAGCAAAATGGTAACCCCTCGCCCCTTGTCAACAAAACCTCAAACGTGTGCGCATCTTCGCGCGTGAGGGAAAAGATTCTCACACGCCCCCCCCCTCCCTACATAGACCATCTCCACGACCCCCCTTCAACAAGAAGCGCCACTTGTCGACCCAATGCTCGGCGAAAACTGTGAAACACTGTGGCTACTCGATTCGCAGCGTGCGCGAATGGCACAACGACTACGAGATACGGCGCGGCATTCAACAAATCAAGAACAAACGCTTCACGAAGTCCACCAACACCTGCCAGCCCTGCCAAGGCAGCTCGGCACCCCGCACCGTCTTGGTCGACAACCGCTACTACCAGGTCGTAGCGGCAACTCGTTAGGCTGGCGGGTCCTCCAAGCCCGCATCTCAACCACCGCCAGCGGGGTCCGGTGGAGATGGTTCCCAAAACGGCGCTGCAGCAGGTCTCCTCGAGCGTCGAGCAGCTCCGCCCCTCCCCCAAGCAAGCTTGGTCCCTCGGTGACTGCCAAGCCGCCGAGTGAGCCTCAGCCTTCGAGAGCGACGAAGCGCTCGCACGGTGCGTTGAGCACAGCAGGCAAGACCACTTCGTCGCCCATGAAGCTGCGTAGGAAGCGTTCCGAGAAGCGCGGGCCGAGTCCTCCTTTGAAGATGGCGAAAGAATTGGAGGCCGACGACCCCCTAAGCCGAAACGCGAAACTTGGTCTAGCCGCCAGGCGCCTTCGGGTGCCGCTGCTGGAAGTCGCCTTGCCACATCTTCCCATGGCGGTGCCCCATCTCTGCGTCCCCGACCCACATCTCCGCCCAAAAAGCCCTCATCTCGGGACGCAAAGCCCGTAACGCCGCATGCGCGGACATCTCGGCCTCCTACTAAATGTATCTCTCGTGTACAAACCCGTGTATTGTCGCTCCTAGCTCTACTTGTAACGCTGCCCTGTCCAAGGAGCCCTTTGTCGTTGTCACGTCGCCTTGGTTCACTCACCTGGATGTCCTCCTACCGTTGCTGGCGGCCTCCAAGGCGGAAATCTATCGCGTGCAGATTCCGAGCACCTACTTGACGCAAGGGCCCCTCCCGCGAATGATCTACCTCGACAGCCTGTTGACAGCGAATCGTGTACTTTTCATCGCGTCAAAGCACCCAAGAAACCCCGAAACCAACGGACGCGCCTTGTGGTTGGTCGTCGGAAGAGATTCGGCGACTTTTAGAGCGCACCTCTCGGAGCACCTCGGCAAGCAACGTGAGTTCGTGTGTGGTCCGTGACAAGGGATTCATGCAGCTTGAAATTCGCTGCCATAGCTCCCTGGACAATACCTCATTAATCATAGTCAACGATCATAACAAATCATTCTCAACCGCAGATAAGAGTTGAATCGACTCCTATCCGTCGATTTCACAAACCGCACTTCCTTTGCTAGCGCGGCCGGGACAGCGGGGCGCCAACGCGCCGCGGCCGGGGCAGCGGGGCGCCAACGCGCCGCGGGCCGCGTTGGCGCCGCGGGCGGCGCATGTTGGTGATTCATGCAGCCCCGCATACTTATAAATGGTTTGCAGCCATCCAGGCAATCAAAGCATGCTTAAAGGCAGCATCTGCGGTGCAGCGCTCCAGCAATCTGCGGCGTGTTGCCAGCAAATATCAAGCATTAGCCCTACTGCCTTGCAATCCGTATAGTATCGTCAAGCAGGTGCGTGTTTATATCCCTTTCATGCCATGCAGCCCCGCATACTTATAAATGGTTTGCAGCCATCAAGGCAATTAAAACATGCCTTAAGGCAGCATCTGCGGTGCAGCGCTGCAGCAATCTGCGGCGTGCCGCCAGAAAATATAAGGTATTAGCCGTACTGCCTTGCAATCTGTATAGTATCGTCAAGCCGGTGCGTGTTCACATCCCTTCTATGCAATGCAGCCCCGGATATTATTAAATGGGTTGCAGCCATCTAGGCAAATGGCTGCAGCACTCTGCGGTGTGCCGCCAGCAAATATAAGGTATTAGCCGTACTGCCATGCAATCTGCATAGTATCGTCAAGCCGATGCGTGTTCACATCCCTTTCATGCCATGCAGCCCTGCACACTAATAAATGGGTTGCAGCCATCCAGGCGATTAAAACATGCCTTAAGGCAGCATCTGCGGTGCAGCGCTGCAGCACTCTGCGGCGTGCCGCCAGCAAATATAAGGTATTAGCCGTACTGCCTTGCAATCTGCATAGTATCGTCAAGCCGGTGCGTGTTCACATCCCTTCCATGCCATGCAGCCCCGCATACGAAATGGTCTGCAGCCATCTAGGCAAATGGCTGCAACAATCTGCGGCGTGCCGCCAGCTATTATCAGGTATTAGCCGTACTGCCTTGCAAATCTGTATAGTATCGTCAAGCCGGTGCGTGTTCACATCCCTTCTATGCCATACAGCCCCGCATACTGAATGGTTTGCAGCCATCTAGACAATTAGAGCACGCCTTAAGGCAGCATCTGCGGTGCAGCGCTGCAGCAATCTGCGGCGTGCCGCGAGCAAATACCAGGCATTAGTGGTACTGACTTGCAATCTGTATTGTATTGTAAAGCATATGGGCAAGTAATTCCCCTTTTATCATAAAATCCTCATACTGGAAGGTTGCCGAGCCAGCTCTTTACCCCCCACCGTCTTGGTCGACGATCGCTACTACCAGGTCGTAGCGGCGCCGCGTCAGGCTGGCGGGTCCTCCAAGCCCGCATCTCAACCGCCGCCACCGGGGTCCGGCGGAGATGGCTCCCAAAACGGCGCTGCAGCAGGTCTCTTGATAGAGCTTCGAGCAGCTCCGCCCCTCCCCCGAGCAGGCTTGGTCCCTCGGAGACTGCCAAGCCGCCGAGTGAGCCTCAGCCTTCGAGAGCGACGAAGCGCCCGCACGGTGCGTTGAGCACGGGAGGCAAGAGCAGCTTGTCGCCCATTAAGCTGCGCAAGGAGCATTCCAAGGAGCGCGGGCCGAGTCCTCCTCCAAGATGGCGATAGAGCTGGAGGACGACGACCCTTCCAGGCGCCTAAGCCGAAACGCGAAGCCACGTCAAGCCATCAGGCGCCTTCGGGTGCCGCTGGTGGGAGTCGCAGGGCCATATCTTCCCGTGGCGGTGCCGCATCTCCGCCTCCCCGACCCGCGTCTCCGCCTATGGAGGCAAGAGCAGCAGCTTGTCGCCCATTAAGCTGCGCAAGAAGCATTCCAAGAAGCGTGGGCCGACTCCTCCTTTTGGAAGAGCCTCAGGCCACCGCTGGCAACAATGACGAGCAAGAGACGCAGAGGGTGGAGATAGTTAAGTGTGAGGGGTGGGATTACCCGCATCTCGACAGCAAGAGCAGGTGAACGCCCGCATCTCTCGCGTAAAAACCCGTGTACTGTCGCTCCTAGCTCTTTAACGACGAGACGCTTTTCCAAACCCGACTCCAGTGCGTCGTGGAACCTTGTCTTACAGGTGGTTACGCAGAGAGAGATGCGGTAATGAAACCCGGAGGCCCACTTTGAGGACGACAAGTACATCCTCGTGTCAGTCTTGCCAGCGGTGGGTGAGGCCAC
>VCJN01000128.1:0-58035 GCA_006384855.1 Tetraselmis striata | reverse complement strand
TTACGGGGGGGGGGGGGGGGGGGGGGGGGGGGCTTGGGGCCCCACCCACGGAATGCTCGCCGGGAACAACGCAGCTTATCCAAAAAAAGCCCCGAAACCAGTGCTGAAAAAAACCGTCGCCGCAGAACACCGCACGGCCGCTGCGTCGACGGGACATCACCCAGCAGCGGGAATGCTGTCGGCATATGCAAAGGGCTGGCGGCGGGGCAATAGCTCGGCGGCAACAAGTGGCGATGCGTGTTGCACGCTAAATTTGCTTCGACATCAAGAATTCATTACATGGAATTATGGGAGCGCCACCGTTGTGCACCGCACGGCCGCTCATGCGTTGCCGAGACGACTCTCAACAGAGTTAGTATCCAAAACCAGCACTACAACAGCCGCACCAAGCCCGCAGCATCGCCAGGTGTCCTCTGCTGGGTCACCGGGGTACTACTCAACGCTCGTTCTCTCCCATATTTCCCACCCCTCCGCATGTTAGTGGCTTACCATAGGCAGTTGGGGTAGGGGAGAGGCATGGTGCGTGCATCGCGTTGTTGTTGCAAGTGCATGCCACATGTCACAATTAATTGCATGGTGTGTTGCAGTACATAAAGTACTATAAAATAATCCTTACAAACAAACCGGAAAGGGGGCTCAAAATGGAGGGGGTGTGACCTAAACCATGTCATTTTGTGGGAATGGCCTTATTGCCACTACCACTACCAGTTTCAGGGTTTATAGTTTACGGCCGACTTTCCTAGTGTAAAGCGCAATTTGCCGTTAACTACGGTGGACCCGTCTCCGCCCGCCGCCCGCCACGGAACAGGGGCGGGCGGGCGATCTGAGGTCATGCTCGTGACTAGGCATCACGGTGGGCAGCTACCCGGCCTTCCGAGGCGCAAGAGACGGCGTGTTCGTGCCACAGGCACACTGGGGGTGGCGCGGGCGGGCGCATGGTCGATGCCGCCAGGAGCCGTAGGCGTCGACTGCGATGTCTGTGGTCGTCCCGATTTTTCGATTTCTGGCAGTACTTTATGCAACACGTCCGATGCCGGCATCGTTCCCAGCCAGCCCACATCCACTTCCCAACCCCTCAGCCCAAGCCCCAACCCCGCCTCCAACCCCGCAGTCACACCACCGCCGGTGCGCATCCCCGAGTCACCCGCGGCACCGTCCGAGGCAGCTTCACTGCACCTATCTTCGCCGTCGGTCCGCACTTCACGGTGACGACTCCACTTGCGCGCCGCCCGCCATGGTCCAAGCCGCACCCCTCCGCCCCCCTTTCCCCAACCACACCCGCTCCTCTCCCCGATCCCGCAGCCACACCACTACCGCCGGCGCGCATCCCCGAGTCACCCGCGGCACCGTCCGAGGCAGCTTCACTGCACCTATCTTCGCCGTCGGTCCGCACTTCACGGTGACGACTCCACTTGCGCGCCGCCCGCCATGGTCCAAGCCGCACCCCTCCGCCCCCCTTTCCCCAACCACACCCGCTCCTCTCCCCGATCCCGCAGCCACACCACTACCGCCGGCGCGCATCCCCGAGTCACCCGCGGCACCGTCCGAGGCAGCTTCACTGCACCTATCTTCGCCCGTCGGTCCGTACTTCATGGGGATGACACCGCATGCGCCCCGCCCGCCATGGTCCAAGCCGCACCCCTCCGCCCCCCTTTCCCCAACCACACCCGCTCCCCTCCCCAACCCCGCAGCCACACCAGCGCCGGCGCGCATCCCCGAGTCACCCGCGGCACCGTCCATTCAGCTTCACTGCACCTATCTTCGCCCGTCGGTCCGCACTTCATGGTGATGACTCCGCATGCGCGCCGCCCGCCATGGTCCAAGCCGCATGCCTCCGCCCCGCTTTCCCCAACCACACTCGCTCCCCTCCCCAACCCCGCAGCCCCACCACCGCCGGCGCGCATCCCCGAGTCGCCCGCGGCACCGTCCGAGGCAGCTTCACTGCACCTATCTTCGCCCGTCGGTCCGCACTTCATTGTGATGACACCGCATGCGCCCCGCCCGCCATGGTCCAAGCCGCACCCCTCCGCCCCCCTTTCCCCAACCACACCCGCTCCCCTCCCCAACCCCGCAGCCACACCAGCGCCGGCGCGCATCCCCGAGTCACCCGCGGCACCGTCCGAGGCAGCTTCACTGCACCTATCTTCGCCCGTCGGTCCGCACTTCATGGTGATGACTCCGCATGCGCGCCGCCCGCCATGGTCCAAGCCGCATGCCTCCGCCCCGCTTTCCCCAACCACACCCGCTCCCCTCCCCAACCCCGCAGCCCCACCACCGCCGGCGCGCATCCCCGAGTCGCCCGCGGCACCGTCCGAGGCAGCTTCACTGCACCTATCTTCGCCCGTCGGTCCGCACTTCATTGTGATGACACCGCATGCGCCCCGCCCGCCATGGTCCAAGCCGCACCCCTCCGCCCCGCTTTCCCCAACCACACCCGCTCCCCTCCCCAACCCCGCAGCCACACCACCGCCGGCGCGCATCCCCGAGTCACCCGCGGCACCGTCCGAGGCAACTTCACTGCACCTATCTTCGCCCGTCGGTCCGCACTTCATGGTGATGACTCCGCATGCGCGCCGCCCGCCATGGTCCAAGCCGCACCCCTCCGCCCCCCTTTCCCCAACCACACCCGCTCCCCTCCCCAACCCCGCAGCCACACCACCGCCGGCGCGCATCCCCGAGTCACCCGCGGCACCGTCCGAGGCAGCTTCACAGCACCTATCTTCGCCCGTCGGTCCGCACTTCATGGTGATGACTCCGCATGCGCGCCCGCCCGCAGCGGTATGCGTCGCACCGCCAACTCCAGAAGATTCAAGACATGGAGACGGAGGCGGCGCTCATTCTCGCCCGGGCTTCAGGCAGCTTTATTGGTTGCCTGTAACGTTGGATACTTAGCGGTAGTATTTTGTTGCTTGCTCTTTTGTAATCCAAACCAGTACCAGAGATGCTCGCTGCCTCATCGGACGGCGCAGATTCGTCTCCCATCCCGTTGCTGAAGCTGCACAGCACGTCCGAGGATCACCTATACACACACGTGCTCGCGTGGCCCGGACTCTGAACCGTGTGCGCATCACTCATCCATCCCGCTTTATGCGGGATGCGGGCCGCTTTTAGGCGGCTTGCTGTGTTGATTTTCTAATTCTGGGGAACTGCCCTTTTTGTAATTCACACCAGAGATACGACTGCACACCAGTGATGCATGTACGAGAGATACATACTACTGCAGTTCGCGCACGCGATGACCACGTACGAGGTCATCGTGAAGACGTCAAGTGCTCGCGGGGCCGGCTCATGCCGATCGAACCTACCCGGGGCGAACTTCAGTTTAGATTATTCATACCAGCATATCGGGCACTCCTCCTGGTACAAGTATTCGAATAGCCCAATCTCGGTGTGCTTTTGAAGGATCTGAGATTTTTATTTAATAAACATGCACGATGATACTACCGCATGAGACATATATATCTGCCCACTACTACTGGTAACTACATGCTATATTCGCGGCTCGCCCCGTCCATCGTACTATCTGTACTCGTCGCGCAGAAGTAGAATACATCGAAATCTTACATACGAATATCATAAACAGATACAGGGTGCCCGCGTGCCCACTGTAGCGGAACGAAATTGAACAAATAATTCATAAAAGTATTCGAGTGAGGAATCCTACCGAAACCGTATGCGTCCGGACTCGGGAAGCATCTGATATTTTATAGCGACTACGGGTGCACATGGGGCCGACGCCCCTGAAGATCGTCAATATTTGATATAGAAATCGGGGTGCCGGCAAAGCGTCCCGTAATTCGTCATGTATCCGTTCTAGATTCGTTAACAAACTGCCTAACAGTGCACGCACGTAATTTACGAACGTACGTTCATAAAATTTGCGGTATCATTTTAAAGTTCGTCGGCACCCGTCCTGAAATGTTGGTTAATTGAAATTGAAATTGAAATTGATTCACAACGTGCGGACTTGCTGCTCTGGGATTGGTAAAAGCAAAGTAAAGTTCGCCCCGGGTCATCGGCCGAAGCCGCCCCAGCACGTGACCTCGTGCGCCAATTGCGGTCGACGGTCTGGCACATAAATCCCATATGCGATACGAAGTCCCATAGCATGTCGTGGTCATTGTACATTGCGGTTTCCGTTCCCGCCATGCGGCGGTACCTCTTGTAATCTGGGTTTGCCCTTTTTGGCATGGCCCTGGCCTTCCTTTTCCGGTTCATGTAATGCCCGAAATCTTTGTACCAAAATCGGGTATCCTCCGCATCCCTGGTTAGTTTTGCTAAATTTCAGATTGGGTGCCCCCCGTAGTCCGGTGACAAGGGTATATGCAGGTAATTTCCGGACAATTTTCTCCTGACGGAGCCAACGTCTGAATGACCCCGTGCAATCCCTTTTTGCCGAACCCGGAGAATTCCGCAACTCTGAATTTTAGTACAACTCTTTTTCTGATAATTTTGGCAGATGCCTCGGTTGCCATGATTTATCCTCATTTAACCGATGTGAATTCCCGTCACCCGACTTTGGATCTACTTTTCTCCGGCGCCCCCGCGCGGTCTGATAAGTCTTGATTTTTCATTCCCCATCCGCATATGGTGGTGATCCCCCCCAGGGTCCCTGTTCACATCCTGCGGTGTCTGCATTTATTTATCCTTTTTAAATGCCGACCTTGAATCTGTTTTTGTCTCCCGACTTAGTTGGGGTGGTGTGGTACATACCCTTCCTAGGGTCATCATACTCTGCCCTCAACTTCTGCCTCTTGTCCGCCTAGGCCGCTGCTACAGCCCCTAGGGCATGATGCAGTTATCTGGCCTCTTTGCTGCTGCTGGAATCTTGCTGAAATACACGTTGATCTTCCCAATTTATGCCCCAATTTGGGTTTCTTAGCCCTTTTGGTGTGTATTTCGGTGTTGGTGCTGTTTGCAGTAATCTTCCCTATATTCCCAGTTGCCTTGTGGCTGGACTTGCCGGAATATATAACATGGGGGCGAAGGGAGCTGACTAAATGTCATTGCCGCCTTCTGATCTCCGCCCCCTAGGGCAGTCAAGACTGGGCGCAGTCCCTGCGAGTGATGCAGCGCAGCGCCTTTCTGGCGCCTCAAGGCGTGAGCGAATGGGGACGTGGCGCTTGCGGCAGTTCTACGCTCTCTGCGGTGGCGGCTGCCCCCGCTTCCGTGCAGCAGTATGCCCTTCGCTCGGATGCTGCCCTGACTTCCGCTGCGCGGGTGGCCTCCCGTTGCGAGAGGCATGTGACTACGCAACGCCGTCGCGGGATTCTGCGAGAATTCGAGGCCTGGGCGAGCACCGTGCCTCCGCCGTTGACTCCTACCCCGGAGACCTGCACCGAGTGGGATGTGCTAATATTCTTCGCGGAGTATTGGCATCGCCATCATCATGGGCGCAAGCTGATGCGTGACGGGAGCCGACCTGCTTCCCCAGGATACCTGCGGCATGCCGTGTCGCAACTGGCGACAGCCCTACGTGAGCTGGGCGTGCCTAAGCATGCCAACCCCGTGTATGCCGTGAGCGTCGTCAAATACATGGGTGGTTATAAGCGTGCCCTGGTTGAGCTGGGGTACGTGGAGAGTGGCGCCGTGCCGTTGGACTACGCGACCTTGGCAGAGCTGGTCCAGTTCATGGATGGTCTGATCTTGCGGACTACCGCGGACTTGGTGATCACTGCCGCGGTGCATCGCGATGTTTGCATCGTGTTGTATTTGTGGGAGACCGCCGCCCGTGGTTTTGAGGCCGGCACCATGGAACTGACAGATTTCCTGGTGCGCGGTGTGGATCTGCGCCCTGCGTGGGACGCGATCGTTGCCGGTCGTTTGACCGCGGATGACCGTGTTTTGGCAGAGCCCCGTTACGGGACCAAGGGGAACCTTACCGCTCACAGCGGCGTCATGGAGCTGGAGCTGCTGCCCCCGGGCAGTGAGTCGCTTTGCCTGCTCCGTCGGCTAGGCCGGTATGCGACCGCCATGGCTGATGCCGGGTGGCCTTTGGCGGACTTTCTGTTTCGTCCCCTGGCTGCTGGGCGTCCGGCTGGATTTCGGGCCCATGGCATGAGCAGTGCCGCTATGAACTTCCGATTCAAGGGGCACTTGCGTGCCGCTGGTTTGTATAAAGGCCACACTTTGCACGGCGTGAAACGTGGCCGTTTGCAGCATGACGTTGTTGTGGGAGGTGAGAGTGTTACGCAGGCTTCCCGTGGGCGCCATCGCCATGTGAGGACAACATTGGGCTATGTGCACCCCGCCCGTCATCGGGATCGGCTAGTGCAAATGGAACTAGGGTCTGATGATGAGGCGAACTCTGATGCCGAGGATGAGTTTTTCGACGCTTTTGAGTCCTTAGATCTAACCCCGTGATGCTTAGCGCGCCTCGCGCCATGTTGTAATCCAATCGCTGTTGTCCCAAATGATCAACATCGCGACAACCTCATAGTTTGGCTGGGACTTTAATCCCGCCTCGCGCGCCTTGCGCGGAACCCGTGAGCCCGGCTTGAACAGCAATTGGTTTGCGCCTCCGGCGTCTTGCTTTGGCAACGTAAATGCGCCGCGGACTGGGAGTGCGCTGAGCATTGCCCGCCGGCCTGCCGCCCAATCTGGGAATATGAGCACTGCGTCGGCGCGTTCATCAATTAGTTTTTGGATGACGCGTGTCATGTGGGTGAACGGTCCGTTGACCCAGCAGAGCGGCTTGGGGACCGCTGATGTGAACCACGCCTGTGTGAACCCGTCGATGCCTGACGTGCCGAGGCAGAGAGCTCGAGAGGAGAAATGCTCAGATTTGGCGGTGACCTCGTCGCCGAAAACGTCCAGAATCTGTTTCTGTTGGAATGCGATGTTCGCCACCGCCCAGCGTTGCTGGATGAGCTCGGTGTGCCATGGACTGAGCGCCCATTGCGATGGGTCCTCCTTTTTGGACTCATCGTCTGCGCGTTGCATGAGGGCGTGCTCGCGTGGCAGCCACTTGATCTGCAGATCGATGTCGTGCAAGAGGCAGAGCTGCCATATCTCGCACACGATGTGAAACACCCGTGGTCCGCCTCGCATGCGCCTGATGTCTGTCTCTGTATTCTGGGAGTCCGTCAGGTAGAGCATGGCGGAGTGGCGTAGCAACTGCGGCATCCAGATCAGTGCGATGCGGAGAAATGCCAGTAAGCAATCGAGCTCCCGCTCGGTGCTGGGATAAGACTGATCCTCGGCGGCTTTTCGTAGCGCCTCTGTGAACGCGGTTAATTTGGAATATCGGTGTGCCCCATTGCTGGAGCTGCTCGTGTGACGGGACTGCCCATGTGTCGGGATCACCCTCGAAGTTTCCGTATGGGTTAACCACCCTTGCGCCGAATCCGATGGCTGATGCGTCCCCGCATATGATGAGTCCCTGCTGGCGCTGCCAGATGCGCTTGCCATCTCCGACCGCCCCGCCGGGGCTGGAACTGCTTTGCCTGTCGGGCCCGTCGCAGTGCGCTTTGCGGCTGACGACTGGTTGAGGTTGTTTTGGTCCCTGGATTCCTGCTGGGGGTTGCGACCTGGCTGGGTGCGCCCCCCGGGGCCGCGCGTGGCGGCGCCGGATCTGTGGGGGTTGGGTGCTTGTTAACCGGGGCGTCTGCATCATGATCTGGACCAGGCGCGCGGCGCTTGTGGTCTCTGGTAGTTTGATCTGGGTCCGGCCGATCCGACGGCGGGGAGTCCCGATTGAGTATGGTTGTTCATAGTCTGATGGACAGATTTGCGTCCCATCCGTCTCCGTAGAATTCGCACCGCTCCCGCGTTGTGAGGAGGTCGGTGTTATCGGCGATTAGCTCTCCTGGTTGAGCTGAGCTGCTGCGGCATCTGGCCTGCAGATTGTAATTTCTGGGGAACCCCATTGAGAACTCGATCTGTTGGACTGGCGGCTCCGCTGGTATCCATGCGCCGCTTGGTTGATCGCGGGTGAGAACTACTCCCACGCCGTATCTGCATGTCCGTGCCGGTGGCGTTTGAAAGCGTATGAGTCCTTGGAGCGCATATATTTGGGTGACATTTTCACGGGACTACCCAAGGTGCTGTGCAGGTAGCGCGGCGTGATGTGCCATGATTCCACTGTCTGCAGCTTATAGTTGGGCGGCAGACATGCTTGGAGGGATCGGATCATTGGGACTGGGGTCCAGCCCTGGATGGAATCGACCTGGTCCTCCCTCCCCATGTTGGAGAAGAGCATGGTTTTGCGGTAAGCGCTTGGTCCCGCCATTGCCGCGTCCGGTTGCACCGGGTTTCCGAGCAGGTGGGTGAACACTTGCTTGGTCTCCAAGATGAGCGGTCGAGTATCCGTCTCGAAGATGGGTGATGTTTCCAGTATCCACGCGAACGGCGTGTCGCCAGGTGTTGTGGGCTTCCATCCTGCCGCCCTGTAGGCGCTGCGGAGGGCCCGCATGATCACCATGAGTTTGAACATCAAACCCGATCGGTGGCCTCTGAGACCCAAACCGTCGCCAGCCAGCGACGTGTCCACGCACAGTATAGTTGCGATCGCCAGGCTCAGCAATGAGTCCTTGATCTGGCTGGACACGTACTCCGCCTAGGCGGCGAACTCCTTGATATCCTTAGGGTAGCTCACTCCCAATCGCTGAGCGAGTTGGCGTCCCATTGCGATGGTGCATCTCGCATGAGCTGCTGGAGCCGCCAGGCCGTGAGATCCCTGGCTCTGTCGTTGATGGCATTGCATTTTTTTTTTGAACTGTCCTCTTGCTGTGTGGAGAGCTATAAAATGGCACGATCTGGCCAGCGCATATATCGAGTACAGAAAATTCTTCTGCCTCATGCATGAACTTTTTGGGGTCCTGAACGCGGCCCCACGCGGTAGCTGTTTCTAGCAGGCATCCATGTTGACTGAGAATGCGCTGCATGACTGGATCCATGTTGCCCATGTTTGGAGCTGTGCGTAGCCGGCACAGCGAACATGTGATCTTCAGCGATCAATTCTTGCTGCCTGATTCCGTGGTCTGGATATAGATGGCCAGTGCGCGCTTTGTGTTCTCTTTTAATTAGCGGCGTGATTATATGATGGAACGCTGCGCGCAGACTTTGTGTCTGTGGAGAGATTTATATATTTCTCCTGAACGTTTTGTGCAAGCGTGGATGCTGGACGCCTTTGCAATTTGTAATTGATTTGGGGGAAAAGACCTTATGAGCGTGTTTACAGCGGCGATCCGTGCGCTTGATCTGTGGCTGCGGCGAAATGAACTGGTGGAGCGGCGAGGCCTATAATTGATCCGACTTTGACTTGCTCAGAGGCGCAAGTTCAGAGGTGAACCGATGCTAGTCTGCCTACATTGTCATTCACGTGGCGCAGATGTGGAGGGGAGCCTATTTGTCAGATCTGTGACTCGAGTCTAGAAATCTAGTGCTTGGCCCTGGCGGCGCGTCCGTTCTGGATCATGGTCAGCACTTGGTCCTTGTCCAGCCCCAGCGGGGAGACGTGGTGGAGGAAACTGCACCTTGCGAGGGGTCGGGTGCATGTGCCAGTCATGGCGCCTTCGCACATGTTTTTTGGCGCACCACGCGGTTTTGCTCTCTACCGTGGCCGATTTCCCGGTTGGCCGGAGATCGTAACGTTTGTCCTTCAGCGATCCGCGGGTATGATCCGTAAGCTTGGGAGGGACTGTGGGCTTGGCACCGCCGGACCCTTCGCCCACCTCGTAATGGGGAGCTGCGGCCTGGGCCTGAGACTGGATCTTGAGATTGCGCGTGAGGCGCTTTCCCATAATGAACGCGAACCTGATCATGAAGGTCTTGGCCAGATCCTTGGCCGATACCCACGTGAGGCCCTTGTACTCCTCCGTGTGATCCAGGGGGGGAGGTCATTTTTGGCGACCACTTGGGTGGCCTGCATGTTCGCTGCCCCGCCGCTGGTGTCCATGTTGGAGACCAGATCGATAGCGCGTGCACATGAGCCCCAGCGCAGCGGTGATGATGGAGATCGTGTTGAAATCCGGAGAGACATCTGACCCCTTGATGTTGAACCGATCCACGAACATGCCGGTCGTACACATGGCATGTTTACATCTTATTGGTGAACACAATAAGATGTAAAGATTAAGAAAAAGATTGGATCATTTATTTTCGAATATTCTGTGCGTGCGCGGGAGCTGGGCGCGTTTGCAATTTGTAATCGATGTTGGCAAGAGAAGCTCATGAGCCTGATTGCAATGGGGATCCGTGCGCCCGATCTGGGGTCCAGTGAAAAAAGGAGCTGGTGGACCTGCGAGGCCTATAATTGATCCGACTTTGACTTGCTCAGTGGCGCAATGTCAAATTTTGAGCCGGTGCTAGTCTGCCTACATTGTCATTCACATGGCGCAGATGTGGAGGGGAGCCTATTTGTCAGATCTGTGACTGCGAGTCTAGAAATCTAGTGCGATTATATGATGGAACGCTGCGCGTAGACTTTGCGTCTGTGGAGAGATTTGTATTTCTCCTGAACGTTTTGTGCATTCGTGGATGCTGGACGCCTTTGCAATTTGTAATTGATTTTTGGGGAACGGAGCTTTTGAGCCTGTTTACAACGGCAATCCGTGCGCTTAATCTGTGGTTGTGACGAAATGAACTGGTGGAGCTGTGAGGCCTATAATTGATCCGACTTTGACTTGCTCAGTGGCGCAATGTCAAATTGTGAGCCGGTGCTAGTCTGCCTACATTGGTGATCACGTGGCGCAAATGTGGAGGGGAACCTATTTGTCAGATCTGTGACTGCGAGTCTGGGGATCTAGTGCTTGGCCCTGGCGGCGCGTCCGCTCTTGATCATGGTCAAACCAAATTAAGATGTAAAGATTAAGAAAAGATTGCATCATTTATTTTCGGAATATTCTGTGCGTGCGCGGGAGCTGGGCGCGTTTGCAATTTGTGATCAACGTTGGCAAGAGGAGCTTATGAGCGTGATTACAATGGGGATCCGTGCGCCCGATCTGGGGTCCAGTGAAAAAGATGCTGGTGGATCTGCGAGGCCTATAATTGATCCGATTTTGACTTGCTCAGAGGCGCAATGTCAAATTTTGAGCCGGTGCTAGTCTGCCTACATTGGTGATCACGTGGCGCAGATGGGGATAGAGGCCTATCGTCAGATCTGTGACTGCGAGTCTGGGAATCTAGTGCTTGGCCTTGGCGGCGCGTCCGCTCTTGATCATGGTCAGCACTTGGTCCTTGTCCAGCCCCAGCGGGGAGACGTGGTGGAGGAAACTGCACCTTGCGAGGGGTCGGGTGCATGTGCCAGTCATGGCGCCTTCGCACATGCTTTTAGGGCACCACGCGGTTTTGCTCTCCACCGTGGCTGATTTCCCGGTTGGCCAGAGATCGTAACGTTTGTCCTTCAGCGATCCGCGGGCATGATTCGTAAGCTTGGGAGGGACTGTGGGCTTGGGTCCGCCGGACCCTTCGCCTACCTCGTAATGGGGAGCTGCGGCCTGGGCCTGAGACTGGATCTTGAGATTGCGCATGAGGCGCTTTCCCATAATGAACGCGAACCTGGCCACGAAGGTCTTGGCCAGATCCTTGGCCGATGCCCATGTGAGGCCCTTGTACTCCTCCATGTGATCCGGAGGGTAAGTCATTTTTGGCGACCACTTGGGTGGCCTACATGTTCGTCGCCCCGCCGCTGGTGTCCATGTTGGAGACCAGATCGATAGCGTGCTTGCACATGAGCCCCATCGCAGCGGTGATGATGGAGATCGTGTTGAAGTCCAGTGAGACATCTTATCCCTTGACATTGAACCGATCCATGAGCATTGTGGCCGTGATGTACCACCCTGCCTTCCGTTGGCCTGGAGCAGTGAACATGGAACACATGTGTGAGCCACCGGATCCCGGATTGATGCTGCCTATATAGCATGAATATCCGCAATCTTTGGATATTGAGCAGGAGGTGGATGATTGATGTTTGCGATGAGACCAGTTTTATTCGACAATTTTTTGCCCTGGCTCCTGAGTCCTGATGTGTGAGAAACACCTTAACACGGTGCGTTTTATCCGCCCGCATAACCTTGCTGGTGCCGGGTAGCGTCGCCCCTGGATGGCGCTTGCTGATCATTTGCCGCGATCCGCGGGTGTGATGGAAACTGGATATGATGTCCCGATCTGGAATCTTTTTTCGAGGGATCGTGATAGGCGTGCATGTGTGTGTGTTATATTTCTATGTATATGTGTGTGCGTATGTATTTGGGGAAATGCTATGCGCGTTTGTGCGGGCGGGTGTCGTTATGTTCATGTTGATGTTTAATGACATTTGGATGGTGCTGCGTATGTATATGTATATATGTATATGTATGTAGAAACATATATGTGCAGGTGGACAGATAGACGAGGGAGAATAATATAGCGGATCCGGATTAGTATTGTTATGCTGCGGCGTTTTGCTGGATGGATGCCGCGATCTCTCCGGTGAGCCCGCTGTGGAAACTGCCGGTGCGTATGGGCATGTAGCTGCGTGTTGTCTGTGCTTTGAACTGTGAACCGTGTGAGCCCTATAGTCTGCTCGACTTTTTGAGCCTTGCTGACTGCCGATTTCTGTGGTCCTCCGGATCGTATGATCCAGAGAACCCAGTTGCATTGCAGTCCGCGAGTCCGGGAGCCATTGGACTGCTTGAGTCTGTTCTGTGTATCCGTCTGAGTGGTAACCTTTTGATCCTTGTTTTGATCCTTTGATACCTTTGAACCTGGGAGCGTACTATGTATGTCCCACGGTGCCTCACGACCTCTCGAGACCCCGAGCTTGTGGAAACTGTTTTTTCGAGGGAACCTTTTCATCCTTGTTTTGATCCTTTGATCCCTTTAAACCTGGGAGCGTATTATGTATGTCCCACGGTGCCTCACGACCTGTGAGACCCCGAGCTTGTTGAAACTGTTTTTTCGAGGGAACCTTTTGATCCTTGTTTTGATCCTTTGATCCGTTTGAACCTGGGAGCGTATTATGTATGTCCCACGGTGCCTCACGACCTGTGAGAACCCCGAGCTTGTGGAAACTGTTTTTTCGAGGGAACCTTTTGATCCTTGTTTTGATCCTTTGATCCCTTTGAACCTGGGAGCGTGTTATGTATGTCCCACGGTGCCTCACGACCTGTGAGACCCTGAGCTTGTGGAAACTGTTTTTTCGAGTGAACCTTTGTTTTTCTTCTTATTGTGTAGCCTTTTGACCTACAGTGGGGAAACTGGCGGGCCTTGACCCGTCTTCCACTAAAAAGACTACCCCATTTGCTTACGCTATATATAATATTATGCATGTACACAGTATATACATACATACACATACACATATCTATATATGTATATACTATAACTGCACATATACACATATATAGAAACCCCGCGCGTCGTGTGCGAGTTTTCGTCCGAACTGGGTTAAGCTATTGGCTGTACTGGTTGCATGTAGACGGCCTGTCATGTCGTGGCCCGTCGGGCCCGGTGTGGTGTGCCGTCGTTACTGGCTGGACACTTTATAGAAAATAGCGGCGCGGGCGGCGGGCGTTACGCATAGTGCCATCTCTGCGGCAACGCTCGGCGGGCATCGCCACCCTTACGAAAACTGCACCGTTGTCGCGTGTGGGTTTCCTTCATGACCTCCCTAAGTTAGTCCTCGGTACCGCGGTGATACGGGCCGTTTAGGTGAGGTGAGCTGGTCGCCGGATCCTGGCGGGTGTGGGTAGCCTGAGCTGTGACAGGACGGCCCCATTGGCCGTTTCCGAGTGCTAACTACGCCAGTCTGTCGGTCGGTACGCAGTGCTGTTCGTCAGTGCGGAGCGTTGGGAGCACGAGCCGTGACGGAGGGCTGGGTTCTGCGGGGCTATGGCCCACTACCTGTACGCCTGGTCTACGCCTGCGGGGATCTTGGTGGCCGAAGTGGGCCTGCCCCTGGTGGACCCCTACGGCGCGGTACTGCCTTTCTTATCTGTACAGGTGTCCGCCCCCGTCGGAGTCGGTGGTCAGGTCGGCATACCTGCTGCTGCCCCTCTCTTTGATCTGAGCGGGGCCCCGTCTCCGGCAGGTGCGAGCTCCCCCTCCGGCATGTTGTTCTCCTTTCCGGCCATGGTAGTTGGTAGCTGATAATAGGAAAAAAACACAAAATGGGGGGAGGGGTGTGGCGTAGCGTGCCGTGGTAGCAGTGTGGACCTGGAGCTGGGTTTGACGTCGCACTTATGCTTAGTCTGTCTTGCGCCCCGCTACATGTGTAGCGGTGCGTCGCCCTGCGACCCCCTGTCTGCTCCTCTCGTCCCCGTGCCTTGTTCATGCGCAACGCTCCGAGCGCTGTCCCCCGACAGCTCGCGTCGTCTCTCTGTTGCTTTTAAATACATGAATATATTTGGCCCGGCGACGTTTAACCTTCCACGGCGTGTACGCTGTGTCACGCTTTGACCCGTGGGGGTTGTTACGCCACTTTTATCTTGATTTGGCAAGTGTTACAATGCACGTGCGTGCTTCATATCATACCCGTAGCAATTGTACAGTTGCCTGATTCGAACCCCGAAGAGCTAATATTGCATCAACAGGGCAAACCCTGCCCCGACGATATTGCCCTGATGAAATGACAGCATAGGCGGGAATCGAGCCGGGGATTGGTACATGTTAAAATTAGCAATCGTACACCCGGGTCTAACCACTACAAACTCGTACGTTGTCGCATGGTCGGCCCTGGACAGCCAAGCCAAGGGTTGACAAGGTCCAACTCAAGGCCTCCAGGGTCTTGTCCTAACGCTTCTGAAGGTTAGGGGGAGTAGTGGGCGTAGGCGGTGTCTGACCTATCGGGTACTTCTAGTAATCGTACGGGCTAACTAATGAGGTAGCACCTATCGGCTTTAGCAACCCGCACGGTCGACGCGACACCCATGCTCTACCTTTGAGCGCCACATTTGGCTCACAACTTCGGTCTAGAGGTGGTCGTCCCGGCGGTTTTCACCCGCGGGTCAGTCACGTTGTGGGGCTGAAAATGGTAGTGGGTCGGATCGATGTAAAAACACTAATAGTTCACATGGTATGCACGACATTACGAAAGTATTGCTGGAAGTACTGCGGGGCGCTCTTGCGCGTCTCTGGGCGACCCGATGGTGCCCACCCGCGAGCCCACTCCGACCCCGCCCGCGCCCGGTCCATGAGCCAGCTATGTGCACGAGGGGTGTCATAGCAAAACCTAGACCGGAGACCTCAAACATCAGCCCTTTCTGTGGGTCTCGTTCCGCCTGTACTGCTAGCTAGACGGGATCATGGTGGGGCGGCGGTCGGGTGGACTAGTTCGTGCGATTACGAAAGTATTGCTGAAAGTACTGCGGGACGCTCCCACTTCGCGCTAGGCTTCGACATCGGTTAACTAGCGCATCCCGCGGGCCCACGCGCTCCACACCCCGTCGCACGTCACGCGACGAGGATCTTGCGCGGGTCCATATGAGAACCTGCGACTTTCGCACGTCGCAGTCCGGAACTTGGACCGCAGCGCGAGCGCCGTGCGTTGCGGGAGCAGTAGCACGCCGCTCGCGCGGAATTAGCGCAGGCGTTGCGGCATCAAGTGGCAGCACATCAAGGGCGCCTACTAGACCGTCAGCAAGGCACACGAAGACAAGGCTAAGATGGCATGGAGGGCATGGCGGGAGCTGTGAATGTACTGCTGAAGCCGGTCGACCCCAACGGCAAGCCGGGCTCCACATCGCGGCCAGCTATACACTTGCAATTTGCCAAAGCGAAGGAGGTGAAGGCGCTGGTGGAGAATTTTGTGAGGGCATTTGTGATTGCTCATGGTGAGGATGATCATGCTACTGTTTATTGCCATGTATTTCCAGTGCGTGCCACATTCCCGATTACATCATATGGTATGACTACCCCATTTGCTTACGCTATATATAATATTATGCATATACACAGTATATACATACACATACACATACACATATCTATATATGTATATACTATCACTGCACATATACACATATATAGAAACCCCGCGCGTCGTGTGCGAGTTTTCGTCCAAACTGGGTTAAGCTATTGGCTGTACGGGTTGCTTTTAGACGGCCTGTCATGTCGTGGCCCGTCGGGCCCGGTGTGGTGTGCCGTCGTTACTGGCTGGACACTCTATAGAAAATAGCGGCGCGGGCGGCGGGCGTTACGCATAGTGCCATCTCTGCGGCAACGCTCGGCGGGCATCGCCACCCTTACGAAAACTGCACCGTTGTCGCGTGTGGGTTTCCTTCATGACCTCCCTAAGTTAGTCCTCGGTACCGCGGTGATACGGGCTGTTTAGGTGAGGTGAGCTGGTCGCCGGATCCTGGCGGGTGTGGGTAGCCTGAGCTGTGACAGGACGGCCCCATTGGCCGTTTCCGAGTGCTAACTACGCCAGTCTGTCGGTCGGTACGCAGTGCTGTTCGTCAGTGCGGAGCGTTGGGAGCACGAGCCGTGACGGAGGGCTGGGTTCTGCGGGGCTATGGCCCACTACCTGTACGCCTGGTCTACGCCTGCGGGGATCTTGGTGGCCGAAGTGGGCCTGCCCCTGGTGGACCCCCATGGCGCGGTACTGCCTTTCTTATCTGTACAGGTGTCCGCCCCCGTCGGAGTCGGTGGTCAGGTCGGCATACATGCTGCTGCCCCTCTCTTTGATCTGAGCGGGGCCCCGTCTCCGGCAGGTGCGAGCTCCCCCTCCGGCATGTTGATCTCCTTTCCGGCAATGGTAATTGGTAGCTGATAATAGGAAAAAACACAAAATGGGGGGAGGGGTGTGGCGTAGCGTGCCGTGGTAGCAGTGTGGACCTGGAGCTGGGTTTGACGTCGCACTTATGCTTAGTCTGTCTTGCGCCCCGCTACATGTGTAGCGGTGCGTCGCCCTGCGACCCCCTGTCTGCTCCTCTTGTCCCCGTGCCTTGTTCATGCGCAACGCTCCGAGCGCTGTCCCCCGACAGCTCGCGTCGTCTCTCTGTTGCTTTTAAATACATGAATATATTTGGCCCGGCGACGTTTAACCTTCCACGGCGTGTACGATGTGTCACGCTTTGACCCGTGGGGGTTGTTACGCCACTTTTATCTTGATTTGGCAAGTGTTACAATGCACGTGCGTGCTTCATATCATACCCGTAGCAATTGTACAGTTGCCTGATTCGAACCCCGAAGAGCTAATATTGCATCAACAGGGCAAACCCTGCCCCGACGATATTGCCCTGATGAAATGACAGCATAGGCGGGAATCGAGCCGGGGATTGGTACATGTTAAAATTAGCAATCGTACACCCGGGTCTAACCACTACAAACTCGTACGTTGTCGCATGGTCGGCCCTGGACAGCCAAGCCAAGGGTTGACAAGGTCCAACTCAAGGCCTCCAGGGTCTTGTCCTAACGCTTCTGAAGGTTAGGGGGAGTAGTGGGCGTAGGCGGTGTCTGACCTATCGGGTACTTCTAGTAATCGTACGGGCTAACTAATGAGGTAGCACCTATCGGCTTTAGCAACCCGCACGGTCGACGCGACACCCATGCTCTACCTTTGAGCGCCACATTTGGCTCACAACTTCGGTCTAGAGGTGGTCGTCCCGGCGGTTTTCACCCGCGGGTCAGTCACGTTGTGGGGCTGAAAATGGTAGTGGGTCGGATCGATGTAAAAACACTAATAGTTCACATGGTATGCACGACATTACGAAAGTATTGCTGGAAGTACTGCGGGGCGCTCTCGCGCGTCTCTGGGCGACCCGATGGTGCCCACCCGCGAGCCCACTCCGACCCCGCCCGCGCCCGGTCCATGAGCCAGCTATGTGCACGAGGGGTGTCATAGCAAAACCTAGACCGGAGACCTCAAACATCAGCCCTTTCTGTGGGTCTCGTTCCGCCTGTACTGCTAGCTAGACGGGATCATGGTGGGGCGGCGGTCGGGTGGACTAGTTCGTGCGATTACGAAAGTATTGCTGAAAGTACTGCGGGACGCTCCCACTTCGCGCTAGGCTTCGACATCGGTTAACTAGCGCATCCCGCGGGCCCACGCGCTCCACACCCCGTCGCACGTCACGCGACGAGGATCTTGCGCGGGTCCATATGAGAACCTGCGACTTTCGCACGTCGCAGTCCGGAACTTGGACCGCAGCGCGAGCGCCGTGCGTTGCGGGAGCAGTAGCACGCCGCTCGCGCGGAATTAGCGCAGGCGTTGCGGCATCAAGTGGCAGCACATCAAGGGCGCCTACTAGACCGTCAGCAAGGCACACGAAGACAAGGCTAAGATGGCATGGAGGGCATGGCGGGAGCTGTGAATGTACTGCTGAAGCCGGTCGACCCCAACAGCAAGCCGGGCTCCACATCGCGGCCAGCTATACACTTGCGGATTGCCAAAGCGAAGGAGGTGAAGGCGCTGGTGGAGAATTTTGTGAGGGCATTTGTGAATGCTCATGGTGAGGATGATCATGCTACTGTTTATTGCCATGTACTTCCAGTGCGTGCCACATTCCCGATTACATCATATGGTATGAGGACCTGCTGATTGAACTATGGCTACCATGGGTCCGATTATGTGCGTGCCGTGACTAAGAAACTCTTCAAGAGGGGGTGCAGTAAGCAACCAGTCACCCGGGTTGGGGAAGTGTTTGACGGCATGAAGGTGGCAAAGCACCATCAGCGTGATGCTCTGACCCCTTAGCATAGGCCGATGTGCGGTCCCACGAAGAAGCGTAGGCACCTACATGCAACAACATTGGCGACTTGGTAGCATTAGAGCGTGGTAAATTGTAGTGATTACATGGGATATCAAAACTCAGTATCCTAGGCGATTGCGCCTCCTTTTGTCCTTTGCTGCCGTTTTGCCGGCTACAACAGCACGGCGGGCGCTCTTCGTCGACTGCTCCTTCCCGCCCTGTGCAAAAAGCCGCAACTGCGCGCAAATACCCCGGAGAGGTCTAGTTCTCCCCCCCCCCCCCCCCTCCCCCGCCATGCCTCCCCACCTTCCCATCTGGGCGGCGTGGCTTGCGCGCATGCTTCGCCGGGGACGACGCTTCACGGGTTGTTGGGGGGGGGGGGGGGGGGGGGGGGGGTCGTCTCACGGTGGCCAGCAATGCGCCCATCTCCAGGATGGCCGCAACCCGGCCGCTGGGCACCAGCCTAGCATTGGCCGGCATTCTTGCGCGGCTCATGCTGCTGGCCAGCTCCACTAGCATGCGGCCGAGCGCCTCTTCTATTGGCACCAAGGGCTTGCAGTAGCCATTAGGGGGCCTACGGGGCCACTTCTTGATGTATGTCTCGTAATCCCGGGGCCATACCCAAGTGGCCCCGCTGGCGGGGGGAAGAGTAATCATATGGTAATTACGTTTTGCTTTAAACACAAATGTCCTCCCACCATACTCTTTAGCACACACAGCTAGCATAAAGACGATTGCTCGAGCCGTGCCAGACGCAGTGAAGACAAAACACCCATGGACGCGCCTCGAGAAGTCATGCTGGCGCAGAAAGGCGTGCAAATGCTCGCATATGGTGAAGCACCACCCGCAAAGAATGATGCTTCCCGAGCTGGGCTCGAATTCCAACAAACCTACTTGGTGGGCAGTAGCCTCCGCCATGGCAAGTGCACCAAGGTTGGGCCAGTCGCAGTAGCAGTTGGCTTGGCCGCCATTGGCATGCGCACCTCCTTGAAAGGACGGTGACGGACCGTGCTCCCACGATTGTTGGCGGCAACCGCGATGTAGCGGTGGACCACGCAGCGGCGGCAAGATGAACACGAAATGCCTTCGGGTGCCCTCAAGAAAGATAAGGAAAAATAAAAAGCTGGAGGAAAGCATTAGCATATAAAAAATGCGATATATATAATGCGACCCCCCCCCCCTCTCACGTGGCACGGGCGTCTACTTGTACGATTTCCCGCAGGCGGGCAGGTAGGCCGCCTCGCATGCGTTGTAGGCCTCTGCCTCTCCCATGCACTAGAGGCTATAGGTGAAGGCGGCGCCCTCCGCCGGGGTCGAGGTGCGCCCGCACTGCGCCAACAACGTAATTGCCGAGCGCGTGAGGGAAGAGCCGACGGAGGCTGCCGGCACCCGTCAATCATTCTCCTCCAACTCCTCGCCGTCGCTGGCATGTCTCAGCGACCCGCTGTCGCCGCTGTCCTCCTCCAACATGCGGTGGTTGGTGCGGCCGCAGTTGCCGCGTGTACCAACGGCCCGAAATGCGCGGCTTGTCCAAGTTTCGCGTATTTTTCGCAATGTCGTACGGGTACGGCAGGGAATCGTTGTGAGCATATCATCCGTAGACCGACGGTCAAACAGAATGTACCCACCGCACAATTGAACAAATCCCCCGCTCTTGCGTACATGAATATCACGATGACTGGCTCAACACCCTATCCCTCGCCGAATTTAGGTATAATATCTCCTATCGCTCGACAGCTAAAGCACACCCCTTTCGAAGCCCTTTGTGGTCTTAATCCCCTAATCCCAACCAACCTAATCACAACAGTAAAGCAACCTCGTAGTTAGGTCTAAATTAGGGTTTGGGGTCAGCAATTGGATTGATAGCTAACATGAATGCCGGTTGTTTCATTTGTGCCACGTCGGGAAAACAATTCCGTCCAAGCAGGGACAAATCAAAAGAGTGACGGAAACGTGATGGTTACAAGTAGTTTGTGCCGTCGGGGGCTAAAACTCCGTCCAAGCCGGGACAACACATAAGGGCGAGGGGAACGTGATGGCTACAAGATATGGTGCTGTAGGGGGCTGAGCATGCGTCAAAGCTGGGACATAACATATGACCGCACAATGTTGTGGAAAAGTGTACTAATCGACCACATAATCCCCTCGGCGCTCTGCCGCCTCGAGTCTCCTCTTCTCCGCCGCTTTACGCTCTTCCCGCTCCTCTTCAACGGTCGTTGGCGGGGGTAGACCCGGCCACTTCTCGAAGTCATCTGGACGTCGTCTCCGAGTCTCGTCCCGTGGCTTCTCTTTGAACCATGGCTTCATCTTGGATTTATCCCAGCGATTTTTCTTCTGGTTGTCAATGAGGACGGTCTTCAACTTGCTGTATGGGAACTAGTGGTCCGGATGTATCCAGTCCCCAACATACACAAAAGGCCGCAGCGAACTGAAGGCGTGGCAAACCGCACGAGGCGTTATTCTTCATGTTTTATCGCATTGATATGTCACGGACCCGGGTTGCACCCCTGGCGCACCGGGTTGTCCCGGTTCCGGCTGTGGCGTCGACAATTGTTGTCCCGTATGTTGTCGCCATCTTCAAGTGCTTGGAAAAGAGCGCGATAGCCTTTTGGTTCTTTCACGGTATGTCTGTTCTCGTCCTTCAGCTTCGCGGTGTCTTTGAAGCGGCCGAGCATGATGGACGTGGAGAACCTAGAAAGGCAAAACTGGCTCAGAGTGATGCTTAAAACAAGCCGGCTACGTTCCACGACGCAAATCTCACCTTCGCGGATCCTCGGCGGAAATGTTGCCAGCTACGATGATGGGCGGGCTTTGTGACGTAGAGGTAGTACTCACCATCGTGACGTAGAGAACTGCCCATCCTCATCCCGCAATCTTTGGCCCAAGTCGGGACGTGATAGATTAGGTCCTCCGCTTGCTTCTGAACTTGTGTGAGCTTGTGATTGCGGATCCAAGTTTTGGTCCGAGAGGTGAATGAAGAAATGGCACCCATCGAAAGCAGTGTACATGTCAAAAGATCCAATCGGATATTCAACTGCTTGCGCGGGGAAATTCGGAAATTAGGTAACTGCAAGCACAGTCGTATACGCACCATGGTTGCGGGGGGTTTCTTGCCTGGCGAAAGCAAACACGTCGTTGAAGTCGTCCGTGCCCCACGCATCATCCTTACCTTCGAGTCCTAGCTGTGCGAGCCAGCTCCGAAAAGCGCGTCGGCAATGAACATAGTGGCCTTGGTGGCACCAACTTCCGACATGGCTTCCGCGACGATTTTTTACGCGGGAGTCTTGAAGTCGCCCTCCACGATGCAAGTCTTGCAATGCTCCATGTTCAAATATTCTGCATCATCTTTACCATAGTAGTCTTCGCCCTTGGGCATCACCGGAAATTCTTTGGCTTGAGGTTTAAAAAAAACCGATTTGGGTTAATAGCTCGCACAATGAAACTTTTTTCAGAAATCATTTAGGGGGATCGATTTTTAGTTTAATCGATATCCACAGCTCATCAGAAATATTTGATGTGGAAATCGCGAGAAGCTCCGGAGCACATACCAAAAAAGCAAACTATGTGAAGAAGGAGATCACCAAGTCCGGCATCCGGTTCTTGATGTGGTACGCCTCACTTTCGATGCTGGTGTTGGTGGCCGCGATGTGCTCTCGAACCGGTATTGGGGTGAGGCATTCGGCGGATTTCATGGCCCCCCATTTCGCAAGAAGGGTCAGAAAAACCATCAAAGGACCGGAGCGATGAGAACTTTTGAACAAATCCCGGAATTGTTTTGGGGAAGCCTATTGGACCGAGGTCATCAACCTTGGCTTGGAACTTGGTGAGTGCGTCAAGGCGAGCGGCCGCTTGCTCATCCGACACATTGGCTACCACATCCCAATCGATGATGTGGTCCGAGCGCTATTCCCCCCACTTCCTGGCCGGTTCGTCCGGCGTCAACACTTGGATTGGCTTCCTGCCCTTGGGTATGTCAATGGCATTCATAACCTTGATGCTTGCCCGGCGCAGGAGATTGCGAAACCTCCAGGTCTCAATCTTCGCCAGCCATTCCGAGTTGGTGTGCGTAACAACCATGGGGTCATCGTCGCCGGCATCCTTGACAGCATGTACCAACTCGTAGATGTTTGGGGTCGCAAAATACTCGCCTTGGATAAGCAAGCCAACCACCATGTAAATCTGTCCCACAGGAAGATCCGCGCCGTCGCTCTGCTTCGCATGAGACGGCTCGTCAAGCCGCCAGGGTGCCGTGGGGCCAAACCCAAGTGCTTGGGTCGCAAAACGGCTTCGAGAATCATATAGGAATGGTATTTTTGGATGGGGGTTAATGGACAGGGTTGCAACTTACAATCATGTTGGCGCCTCGGAAGTGAGCTCGGTCTTTACCGAAGCCGCACTTCTTGTTATCGAGGATTTCATTGATAGCCTTTCAAATGGGTTCATAAACTTCTCCAAGCTCCTTCGAAGAAAGTAATCTACCGTCGTTGGCTTGCGTGAGACTAGCTACTCTTTTTTCGTAGTGCGCAGCCTACTACTACTCTTGGAGTTTACCTCTGGCTTCCTTCCATCCTCGATACCCAGGCTCCGCATGCCGGTAGGCTTTAGAAAGCTGCTCAAGTTGCTCGAAGGCACTGCGCAAAACAATTGAGTCAAAACTAGAAAAAGGCAATTGGAAAAAACAAAATTCTACAATGACGGCACATATCGAAGGGGGCGCGAGCAGAGGTCGATCAAATTTGTGAACCCACTGCTCTTCTTGTCTGTGATGCCGATCTACTTGTCCATTTCAAGTTGGAGCTGTTCAGACTTCTTAAACTCCCTCACGACTTTGGTGTGCGACGGTGTCTCCGAAAAGCCCGTCGTTATGCAACCTAATGCGCCTACCAACTCTCGAAAAACATGCGAAGGTTTTGTACAAATACTCCGACTATCAATCCACTGAACGATTTCGTCCCGCTGATTACAGAACGGCTTCGTCCCACTGGTGACAGAACGGCTTCGTCCCGCTGACGACATACATACTTCGTCCCGCTGATGACATAACTATTTCGTCCCGCTGATGACATACCTATTTCGTCCCGCTAAAATTAGACGTATTTCGTTCCAGTGATGGCATAACGATTTCGTCCCGTTGATGACAAGATTATTTCGTCCCGTTGATGACATACCGTTTTGTCCCAATGAGGACATGACGATTTCGTCCCGCTAATGAGGGAACTATTTTGTCCCGCTGATGACATACCATTTTGTGCCGCTGATGACATAACGATTTCGTCCCGCCGATAGAAACTATCCCCATCAAGCTAACCTTGGATGTGGGAGGTATTGGATTTTGTCACTCACCAAGAGTTTGTGCATGGATGTGTCCCCGACAACGGTGTGACCCGCCTCATTGAGCTTCATCGACATGTAGCTGCAGACTTCCGGTGAGAGGCCGCCGATGTACATCTTGTCCGACGTGGAGCGTATGCCTTTGTTCTTTTTGTAGGTTTCCGGGTAGTTGAAATTGACCATGCGCTTCGCCTCCCGTCTGTGGCTGCCGTCGATGTTGCCGTGGCGCGCGTCCATAGAGTCCGTGTAATTGACGATGATGTCGACTTCGGGCTCGTAGGAGCTTGCATCCGCCAACTTCGGCTTCTCCCCGCCGTCGAATGTCGCAACTTGCTCCTTGAAGCTGGCCTTGGTCAGAGCGAGGGGCTCGTACTGATAGGGGATAACTTGTTGCTTGACTACCGGAAAGGACATTGGAAAATTTTCGGTGGACAAGGAAGGGTTCCTCTTTATAACAAACACATCATATTTCCGCTATAATACGCGCGGACATTTTAATATCGCGCGCGCGCGGGACACGAGTGTAAAAAGCCGCATCAGCGAGACGCCCCGCACAACCGCCTCACCCATTGCATGGCCATTCTGGCCCGGCCCACCGTGCGCACCATCTACCCGCTCTCGACCAGTGCCCTTCCAGGGTAGTGCATCCATAGCGTTGACCGACCTGTAGGTGGGAGCATAAGCGCCGAGGGCGCCCCATCTGCCTGCGAGACCGGCACCTCCAGATGGGTTTGGATTAAGTGTGGCTCGCAACCACCCACTCACTCACCCACTCGCTGCCACGGGGATGAACATGCCTCCATCGCCATCCTCGTTCGCGTGGCCGTTTTTCGCCCATCGTGTTCCTTAGGACAAGTTGCATCAATGCACATGGGGGGTTGTCGAATTTTTCCCTGTCAAAGAAGTTACAAGCGTTCTCCTCACTGCCCCTCTCCTGCACATGTGCCGCCGGTCACGTAGGGAGGGCTAATGGTGGCCGTAATTCGGCGGAGCCGCGCCCTAGAGGGCGAGTGCGTATAGCGTCTGGTGGATTGCTTCGAGGAGGCCTACGCCTCGGAGCCGCAGCGCTACAAGAACACCGCCTGCTTCGGCCCTCTCCTGGCTCCGGTGGCGGTCGTGGAGCGGGCAACGTGGGAGGCGCAGTTCCAATTGGCCGCGTGGAATGAGCTCGGCCAGGGCTTGCGGCTCTCGAATGCCGCCAAGTCATTTGCGGCTTTGCCTTCAAACTTTGCGGCTTCCCCTCGGTGTTGCTTGCCAGTTGGGTCAACGACATCGTCAAGAAGTGTCGGGAGCCGAGCATGGAGGCGTGGGACCGGGAGTATTCCTCGGTCAAGTATTCCGAGCGCGGCGACAGCGAGAAGCGTGGATTCGGCCGCCTCGTGCGTGGTTACGTCTTCCTCACAATGCGCGCGATGGAGCTCCTGTTTCGGCTACACAACGTGCGGCAGGTGAGGGCAACATCAGGCGGCGGAAGAACTCACTGAAGCTCGCCGTTCCCCTCGCCACGCTCGTGGAGACGGTGGACCGGCAGCCCAACGGAGCTGTCACGACCGAGTTGGTCCTCATCTTTACCACAACCAATGCGTCAGTGACATCCGACCCTCCCAGCTCGTGCCGGCCCAAGATCTCGAGTGCCCACCCTGTGGATACCTCGCCCGTTGCTGTGCCGGACGATGAGGACCCCATCCAGCAGGCGAAGGTAACCAGGTACCGCCACACCCCCCCATGGGCGTGTGACCAGCGCGAGTATGTGCAGTACAAGTTCCAACAGTCAGTGCTGGAGGACCCGGAGATATACATGGATAAGCTGTAGCTGTTAGACGTGGAGCAGCTCATCGAGCAGGCTGGCACGTGAAGCTTTCCTGAGCCCGCCCTGAGGCCAGGTTGGGGTCAGCAAGGGCACATTAACTACTATCCAGTCACTGCCAGGAGGTCTCAGCACCCGGCGCTGACGAAGGCTGTGGCCGGCTTCGTGACATATGGGGATAACGGGGCGTGGTTGGAGAAGCAATCTAAGGCTCGTGCTAAGCGGGAGGCGCAACAAGAGAGGAGGCCGTTGGAGGAGGGCTACCTTGCCAAGCGCAGTGAGCGTCTTCAGATGCTCGTTGTGCCAGGTGGGCGTGAGAGGCTGGCTGCCAACGGCAACTATTCCCCCTACCGCGATCCCATGTTCAACGGGCAGGATAAGGCAGCTGGCGTTAAATATGCCATGGACCTGTCTGAGGTGCCGCCACCAGCTAGGGGAGTGTATGATTATGATGCATGGGTGACAGATTTTCTGGGGCAGTTCAGGAAGCCGGGGAAAAGGCGGCGTCGCTGATAGTCACCAACATGCATAGGCGGCATTGCAGAAGAATGCCGGCATGTGTGTAATTACATTTCCAACCTATTTCTTTGCCGCACGGGATGTGTTTAAGGTGTGCTCTGGGAACTTGCGCTTCATGCCGGCATGTGTCTGCTCGTGCTTCTCTCGCTTTACCTTAGCCACATGCTCAATGCCCAAGACATGTTTGCCTACATGTCGGATTGCATGATGTCGGCGATGTAGAACAACGCGCTGGGCAAAGTGCCATAGGGAGGGCGCCCTCTACACTGTCCTCAGTGCTCCTACTGCAACTTGCGTCGCTTGTCGTTGCTCACGCCGGCGGCGGTGGAAGACGCAGCAACAGTGGACTTGATGCTGTCCGGGCAGTCTACAACGTGCATACATACATACATGCATATATATATATATATATATATATATATATATTATTTGCATGCCCGTGCTGCCATCAGGGCATATGAAGCATATTATGACAGGGGCTCACATGGAGAAGGGCAGTCGTAGTCGTAGTCTAAGATGGCATGGGCCAGCTCCTTCATCCCCGCGATCACTCTCATTGGCAGTCCTCCAGCAGCATCCCACCTTGCCTTGGTGCGGTGCAGCACGCCCTTCTTCACCTTGCAGTAAAAGCAAGGGATTAAGGAGGAGCAACCACAGAGGCCCCGCCAGTTGCTGAGCAGCTTCAGGTCCCCTCCCATGCAGCCTTGCACAGAATTATTCGTGCCGTCCACCATGAGACCACTGTGCTGCAGCTCCTGCATCACCACATGAATGCTAGGGCAGCTCCGCTTGATGTCGTCGTAGCAGTCGTCTCGCCGGAAGAAAGCGCAAGGCAAGTTGTTTTGCAGTGAGTTGACCAGGAAGTTCTCTTTCCCTCTCACACAAACCACCGATGTGTCGTCATAGACAATCTGCGCAGCCATAACATCACCATCCCTTTTAGTGACATGTTGTGCAAACACAATGACTATAAATGACATCAGAATATAATTGCAGCATACCTTCAGCACCACAATTGTGCCATAAGTCCTTGTGGCATTGAAGATTCCTGTGGCATCCGCAACTACCTGGATGCGGAGAGACTCCCCCGATTTGATGAGCCCCTCCTTCAGCAATAGCCTGACACGATGCTGAAGCACCAGCTTGAGATCCAATGTGCTTGATATCATGTCCTCCGTAGTGCTGAGCCCCACAGGAGCGAGCTCCTCCCCTTGCCCTTTCAGCATGTCCTCCACTGATGGCCACTTAATCATCAAGTTGCCATATGGCAACACCATCTGCACCACCTTCTCCATGTCCGCGTTCCACTTGGAGCTGCTGAGGTTGATGAGACGCCGAAAGGCATCTTGAGATAGCTTCAGGTCAGTGTAGACATGCACAGCGTTGTGCTCCCACAGCTTTCTAATGGCCAGCAAGGTACGCCTCTCTGCTGCTTTCAAGTGATGCTTAAACTGCTTAGACTCCAATATGGAGGCCAGCAACTCGGGGTAGTTGGCTAGGACGGCGCCTAGGATAAAGCGGGGGGGGGGGTGCGCTGCTCGCAAGTCCGCTTGCTGGCCCACCAGGTCCGCCTCCTCCACGATACCCGCCTCCTCCCCGTCGGCTCCATGCGCGTCGACATCGCCATGTTGCTGTTGCTGCTCCGCTCCACCGTCACCGCCGGAAGGGGCTCCGAACTGTGCGCCGGGCCCGCTCTCCGCATACACAGAATGCCAGCAGTCGTCGTCTCCGACTGCGTGGGTGAGCCACGCCTTTAGCTGTTTGGCCTTGCGGCCGATGAACTTGCGCACCGTCGCTCGGGTCGTCGTCTCCCGCAACTTGTAGGACAGGCCTGCCGGCCGCTCCCTCCCCGGCTTCTGGCTCCCGCCCTCCTCGTCACTGCCGCTGCCCTCACTGCCAGCTGATTCGGCCTCGCTGCCATTTGACTCAAACCTGAGCCGTATCTTGGCTTTTAGGCGCGCTACCATCTTGTCGCGCTTCCGGCGCAGGATGTCCGCCTCCACTCGCGCCCTCTCCTCCGCCGCAAACTGGGACCGCAACTCCTCCACTGCTTTTTGCCTATTGACAACCTCCCTCCAGCAACGCTCCGTCTCCTCCGAGGCCGTCGCTCTCTTCAGCGGGTACTTGACCTCTCACTCGAGGTTTTGCAGCTGGGTCGACACACGAGTCGTCGCTGCTGATGCCTGCGACGACGGCCGCATGCCGATGCCGCTGGCACCCGCCCCGCCTCCTCCATCACCACCGGCATTGCCACTAGTAGGCGCCGCGGCTTTCTTAGACTGCCGTTTCTTTGACTTGTAGCCCATGGTACCCGGACGGGGAACGGGGGGAGGGGGGCAAAAGACGTGTTGTAAGCAAAGATGTTATGCAAGCCGTTGCGACATGCCGTGGAGTGGCAGATGTTGCATCCCGCCTGTACGAGGCCGCCAGGTCGCCCCCACCGCCTGCGCACCAGCCGCCTCCCGATACTGCATGTACTACCCCCAAAGGGCTTGGCAGAGGCACCTACAAGGTCTCTAGACATAGCTCGGGCACTATGGTGACTGCGAGTACGGCCAGAGGTACCGGAGGGCGCGTACGCGTACGCGTACGTTAAAATGTCCGATTTTCGGGCCCGGAATTGCGTTGTGAATAAAAAAGCATTTCAGTTGTCGCATTGGATATTATTTCGGATTATGTGGTATCAAAATTGATGGGCTTTTACCTTGTAGCTTTTTGCTATCATATTGCAGTCACGTAGCTTGGGAGAACGGAATTCAAATCCCGCCAGTGGAGCGACGAACGTATCGGATGGAAAGCTGAAAATGTGAGGTAGTCACGGAACCTTGTTGGTAACGAGGTGAACCATATCGGCGAATAAGACGTTGGTATCACCACCGTGAGAAGTCTTCACCTATGGAACAACAATCTCGAGTCTGAGGTGGCCGTAAGAGATCCTGTCGACGGCACCGGTTTCTGAGAAGCCATTCAAGGCCGGCGGGATTGCAAAATACTCGCTGAATGGAAGAGCGTTCACAAAATCTTGGTCAAATAATGTTGACCAAGTTAGAGACGTTGATCTCTCCAAGCGCAGAGCCTTTCAGCACTTGCCCCAGCACTCTGCGCTCGACCAAAGACCATGCGTGGTACGATTGGAGCCGCGGCTGGGACAAGAGTGCCGGCAGGATCGCGTGGAGAAGCAACCTCTCCAAGGCGACTGAGACCCTCATCTCTTTGCACAATTCCAAGCGACGAGGTTCCATGTATATTTGCGTGGGCACGCATGGGAATATCGAAACTTGCAACGACGTGTAGTGAATTCAAAAACCTCAAATCTGTTTTTGTTGCAGCACCTCGTAGAGTCCGCATTCCCCTTGGTTGGCATCCGTGAGTTTTTTCCATGCATGCCATTAGTGGCTCTTTCGGATCATCGACGAAGTCCTTGCCGGTCAAGAGGCTCGAGCTATGCAAATCGGTTTAGAGATAGATCTCCACTGTCACCGCCAGGATTTCTAGACCAGTGGATGGTCCAGCTCTGCGAAGCAAAGTCGTTGAAGACTCTATCTACTTGGAAACCGTCGCCGAAGAAGTCGTCATAACTAGCATACTTCATGAGCTTCGTCTTTCCGACAGGTCCAGGCGTACAAGTGACGTCGAGAGCTTTCTGGCGCTTCTCTGCCGCCCGTTGCCTTCGTTCTTCTTTCGTGCCGAAGAGGTCTTCAACAGTACCGACACTGGGGAATTCGGACACTCTTCTTTGGGCCCCCTCGGCAGCCCCCGCGAATCAGTGGCACCTCCTCCGCCAGTGGCGACTCCTTTCCTACTAAAACCGCAGCCATGCGGTACTACTGCTCCGCCCTCACGTCCGGCTACGGGGGCTGCCCCGATGATCAACCCACGACCATGGTTGTCCAACGCAACCTCAGCCGTGCGATTCGCTCCCGTGACTTCGTGGCCCTCGCTCTTGGCTTCCAGGGTACGGGTGCCGCGGCCTCGCGACTTGATACCCCGCGCTTGTACATCGCGTGCGGGCCGGGCTCCCTATGGTTTTTCCAGTCGGATCTCGAGTCAACCCGCAAGATTCCCCTTGCTGCTCATTCGGCCGCCGCTGCGCGGGTGCTGTGCGATCCCCGGTACTGATATTCATACTAATACTGCGATCAGTCCTCGTACCGGCACCGCCACCGATAATGCTACTGGCCTTCGTACTCGCACGGGTGCCCATTTATTTGGCAGCCCCCGCCCCTATTTGATTACAAATAATCGCCCTTATACCAATACCCCTACTGCCGCCGGTACTTCAGGTGCTGGAACCTGTACACCGGACGGCGCTCGCTTGGTTTCTTATTCCGGTGGTAGCAGTTCTGGGCCTTCCCCGCGGTCTCCACCCCCTGCGAGTCATCAGGCCACGGCCAGCCAGCGCAGCCAACCATTGCTCACCACCGGTCCTTGGTCGTTACTCCGATGCCCCCATTGCCCTCGAGCCCTCCTCCCGAGACCCCGCAAGCCCCGGTGCTGCTATCACGGGGTGCTGGGCCGCGCCAGCTTGCGACCCTCCATTGCGTCGGGTGCGCTCAGCCCTATCCACGCGTGAATGATTTGCGGGCCCACATGACCTCCTCGCCGGCATGTTTAGCCGCCCGCCGACGGATGTCCAATTCGTGACGCATATTGGCATTTGATGTCGGCGTGCCAGCGCTGCGGCTTGTGGTTCCATGCTTCCGGCCTTGATCGGCACCTTCGAGCATGTGCGGCAGGCGCGGCCCAGCCGGCTTCCGTCCTTCTCCCTCGCTCCGAGGGAGGGCCACATACCGCTGCGGGTTTGGGCGATATGCCCCCGGCTGCTCGTTGGTGTTTCGATCGTGGTGTCCGCGGCGGCGCCTCGCAACTTCATTTCTTTGAGTCGACTCTCCTGTCCTTCCGGTCTGCTACTTGCGCTAATGGATGCCCTAAGTCCGTGGTTGCCCTGGTCAAACCCCACCACGACGCCGCCCTTACCTACGCTCTCTCGTTCAAGGGCCGCATGAGCCAATCTGAGGCTGCCCATGCTGCGTGGAGTGCCTACATCTTGTTCTTCAAGTTGATATTGCGGCCCATGGCTCTCCCCGCCGGGGTCTTTACTCCCCGGCCCGGTGGCGGACTACCGCGACAACCGTCTGTCGCAATAGGAGCGCGGTGACCTAGACACGTTGTTTGCCCTCGCGCGTACGCATGCATCTGTTCGGGCTACTCCTCATGATTACGTGGCTCCGGCGTCGGCCAATTGTGGAGACCCACCGCCGGTTACCAAACGTCAAGCTGCTCGGGCCTCGGCCTTGGCTGCGGTGGGCGAGTATAGCCGCGCAGCTGCCGCCCTTCACTCAGTCCCGCTCGCGCCCGCTAGCCCGCGGCTTCACGACGAGCTCCTCCGGTTGCATCCCCTAGACCTCGGACCCTGCTCCTTGCGCGCTCCCGGATCCGTTCTCGTTGGACCACCTCACTTTCCCTGAGGCTTCGGTGGACGTTTGCGAGGTGTTGTCTAGCAGCCCCAATGGTTCTGCCCAATTCCTCGATGGCATCCGCTTCGAGGCTCTCCATGCCCTCTGCTTGCGCTCCCACCTCCATGGCATAGCCAAGGCGGCCATCGCAATTGCGGAGGCCCCTGCTGGCATCGCCCATTTCTTTTCCTCCGCTACCTTGGTTCCCCTAGATAAGCTCACGCCGGCGGAGCGCAATGCGTTGGACCCTAGTGCTAGAGACATGATGGGGTCCGTTCGGCCCATTGGCATCGGTAATGTGCTCGTCCGGTACGCTATGCGCGTCCTCTTGCGCGCTCTTGACGAGCTCATCGCCCAATGGCTTGCCGCCCGCGGCCAGTTCGGTTTTGGCGTTAAGGGTGGCGTGGAATTAGTTCAATTCCTTGTGCGATCTCTCCTAGACTCGGATCCACCCCTCGTATTGGTGCAGCTCGACGCCGAGAACGCGTTCAATCTTTCTACCGTTCCGAAATATTTCGCACACTGCTCGAGGACCCTGTTTGGCAGCCTCTGTTGCGTTCGGCGATCATACTTAATAGTCAAGAGTCCAATCCGTACGTTTCCCAACCCGGTCCCTCTCTCCGGATTCCAAGCCGTCGAGGGGCCCGCCAGGGTTGCGTCCTCGGCCCCATCATGTTCGCCGCCGTCGCTTCCCGAGTGTATGCTCGCATCGCCGCGGCTGCCCCCAGTCACTCAATGTTGGCAGCCTTCTCTGACGACGCCAACCTGGTCGGCATTGGTGACGGACTTGCGCTTGCTACGTGGGTGGTCCCGTCCGCTTCTGCCGCCGTTGGGTTAAGCGTCACCATTCGCAAACGGCAGGCGTACTGTCAGCTTGGCTCTTTATCCCCGTTCGGCGCCCTTCCTTTTGGGCATTTGTTGCATGGTATTGCAGCCTCCTCGTCCGGAATCAAGGTGCTTGGTGCCCTTGTGGGCTCGGCCAGTTTCGCCCGGGACCTCTTGGACAAAACGGTCGAAAATTTCCCCAATTTGGCTCCCGGCTTATCGGTTTGGCCGACCACTTCCACCTCCCACACCGCTACTCGTTTGCTGCAAGTTTGCGGCCGTCGTTTCGGCCACCACCTCCGCTCCACGCCTCGGGGCTTGGGTCGCTCTGAGGGGTATGGCGATACCATTACGTCCTTCCCTGAAGATGCAGACGCCGCCGCGTTTTCAACGCTCGCCGGCATTTGGGGTGTTAGCCCCCACATCTTGGATACCCCCTCCATGCGCACGCAGCTGTCCCTCCCGGTCCAATTTGGGGGCCTTGGCATCGGCGATAATGTGGTTAACGCACATGCCTCCCACATCGGCGCTGCCGCCCTTGTGGTTGGCCAAGCTGTGACTTCCCTCCGTGCTCAACACGCCACCTTGCGCGACGCCGGCGCATTCCTTTCCGAGCCGTCAGGCATATCCAGCCCTCATAGCCTCTACCGTGTTGGGGCGTCCTCGATTCACCAGGCTTTGGCCACCCTAGCGTTGGCGCCCGACGCTGGTGCCAACGTGTCGGCGCCGATATGGGCTGTCGAGCTTCGCGCTGCTCATACCCGTGTCGTTGACGAGTAGTGTGGAGACGCGGTGCTCGAGGATCTAGCGGGTCCGTTGGCATGTGCCCTAAAGTTGCTCCCCTCCAAACGCTCTCACGTTGCCCGTGCCGGCTGCTCGGCCGCTGGGGCTGAGCCGGCGTCTGCGATGCGCTCGGCGGCCGACCTCCAAGCTATCCCGCATTACTCGGACTTCCCCTTACACTCCATGCGGAAAGTCCAGGAAACCCCGAGCCACTGCATCCACACGGTCCGCTTCGCGCGTATGTCTACAAGCGGTCATGACAGTAACCGCTTCCGGGGCCGTCTCTTACGCGATGCGACAGCGTTAATGGTGACTGATCCTCCAAGTGAGGGTCGCCTTGGTGAAGTCCGTGAGCGTTCCCCTCAGTACTACGATTCCATGTTCCGCGTTGCCGCTTGCCGCCCATTTGGCCTTCCGGCGGCTGTTGTCCTCTCCCTTGGCGAGCCATGCCTTTGTGCTTTTTGCTCCTTCTCGGTACAAGGCATGCTAGCCCGTTTGGAGGAAGTTGTCGTGGATTTCACTCCTTCAACTTGGGCGGTCGCGTACGCTGATCACGTGGCACGTTGCTCTGGTGCGACTCCAACCACGCCGCACACGGGTGGGCGGCACATGGCCTTTCCGACGTTTGCCACGACGTGAAGTCCGCCCTTGGCGTGGGTGTCCAAATCCTCACGGACCCGTCGGTGCTTGTTTCTCTTCCAAAGGGCAGCGACTGCCGGCCGGCCGATGTTGGGCTTTTTGGGTATGGTGGTATCCGCGGGAACACGGTTGCTGCCGACACCACCATTGTCCCTATCCTCGGCGTGTCAATCTCGGATCCAACGACTGGATTGCGGGCTGCATAGCGCCACAAAATTCGAAAGTATGACGAGGGTGTCCGAAACGCCGCCGGCATGCTTCGCTCTGTTCCTTTCGCCGTTTCCGAGTTCGGCTCGCGGGCCTTGCACGCTGAGGCCCTCTTGATGGAGCTCGCGAAAGTTAGGCCACACACACATTGGCCAAAAAATCGGCCAGCTCTTGTATGCGTGGCGCCGCCGTTTCTCCTTGCTCATCAACATGGCACATCAGACAACGTACGTTCGTGGCGGGGTCGCGGCGGCGCGCGCGGCACGTGATGGTGCTCATGCGCCTGCGTCGCGTCGCTCGTCGGCCTGTGTTGCTATGACCCGGGTCATTGGTTACAAGGTGATGGCCTACCCCCGGGGCGGTGGTCCCCGTCACTGTGAGAATGAGATGTGACATACGGGTGACGAAGCACTACGACTATTATCCGTGAAGGCTGCTGCTGGTGGCGGCATGTCCATCCAGTTACGTACGAGTACATCCGGCGGTATTGCCGGCGGGCGATAAACCCTTTTTGTAATCGTTGTGGTAGTCATCGTACTAGCGCGGTGACGCGTTACATGGCACTGCCGTATAAGGTACGAGGTTGTCCGTACGCGATATATTTATTAAGCCGCTACCGGGTATCTAGTACGAACCCGGGCGCAATGACTAATCGTCATGTGGATAACTACGACTATTAGTACATGGGAGCGCGAATTGCAGCCGTACTATTCGGCAAGAGTGGGGAGCTTTGCGTATATTATAGCTAGTAATGCTGAACGGGGCCTGCCCGCCGTCCGATCAAAGGTCATGAGACGGGCGGTTTGGCTGCCATGTTTTGCCAAAGAGTGCTCGCGTTACATAAATATTCGCGAGGGGGGGGGGGGGCAGCGGTTTGCCGAAGAATGTTTGAATTACAATGTTCGCGACAGCTGCCGTCGGGGCGTGTGGCGGGGGGCGGGCGGCGTGCCCCCCCCCCCCCCCCCCCCCCCCCCCCACCCACTCCCGCTGGGGGGTGAGGGGGGGATGGGGGGGGGGGGGGGGGGGGGGGCTACTGCTTGTTCTTGTTCTTGCGTGCCGGGGGACCCGCCGCTTCGACGACCTCGCTGCCTCCGCCTCCGCCTCCGACTCCGCGACCGTTAGTTTCTACTTAGCTCGGCGCTCCTTCACTGGCTTCTTCCGCTTCTTGTCGGCGGCGTTCAACCAGCACAACTCCTTCTCAGTTAGGGGTGGGCGGGGCAGCGGCGCGTCCGGAGGGAGAACGGCGGCCGTCGGTGTCTTCACCACCCCGGGAGGCTGTGCCGTCGACGACGCCGCCATGAGCTTCCTTGCCTTGGCGTCGGGACGCCCCATGTGCCCAGACGCCCACAACAAGCCACAATCGTTTCGCCTCCAAGCGGCTGAGGATGCGCATGCGGCCTCCTCGGCCACCACGAGTTGCGTCGCTGGCACTGTGGAAGCCTTGGCGTTGAGGTAGGCCTTACGGCGCTCCCGGACGAACCTGCGCGCGGCACAAGTTAGCCACGAGTGGGTGCGTGCTTATGTGGAGGGTGTAGTGTTTTGTTGCGTGCCCACCTTGTCACGCGTTTCCTCATGTCTTTCTCGTCCTCCTCGATGCCGGCGGCGCGGACACGCGAGACAACAAGGCCCGCCGCCCACTCAGGGGCAACAACCTCGCCCAACGCACCTTGCACCGGCAAGTACACGTCGTCATCATCTCGTGGCCATACGGCCTGGATCTCTGCACGCATGACAGTGATGGTGTCGGTGCTGGCGCGCGACCTTGTTGAGGAGGACGAGGCAGCCCCAGCGGCGCTGGAGGGGTCCGTGATGCCGGTGCAATATGCGGGCGTGACATAGAAGGCCAGCACCCCCTCTGGCAGCGTGTACTGCGCGGCCTCGAATTGTTGTCGCAGCGCCCCCCCGCCGGATTGTTCCTGAGCTGGGCTGCAAACTCCTGCTGAGGTGCGCCCCAGGAACCCTTCCTGGCGTCGCCTTCTGAGGGGTAGACCCGCATATCGGCTGGTTGCGACTTTATTTGCCGCGTGGGCAACCATGGTCTCCACGGACTGCGCCGCGAACACCAAGCATAAGGGCACCTCCGCACGGGTTTTCTTTGTGATAACGATGGCTTTTGCCCGGGAGACGAGGTCTGCCATGGCGCTGTGAGTGGTGAAGGGGCGGGGCCGGGGGGAGGCGAGGTTGAGAAACTAACACCCAGTCGACGACCGCCTTCCGGAGCAGTCAACGACACAACGGAGGCGAGGAGCAGCGCGCCACTACTATTTATATGCACGTATTGTGAAGGGCTAGTCGGTGCGGCATTGTGTCGGCGTAATTTCGCAATGTTTATTGTTGAAGTAGCACGGCGTAATGAATACGTGGTTTCACCGAGTGAATCCGGGATAACATATATATGCGGTAGGGCGCGCGTATATGTGCGCGACGAATGTGCGCACCGCTGTGCACCGTGGTGCAGCAGCGTTGCGCAGCGTTGTGCGGCGTTGTGCACCGATGTGCACGAAGATGTGCACGACATGTAGGGACGGAGCGGGTGAGTATCCGCCGCTCCACCCAGCGCCGCAAATCCCCGTGCGTGGGCACCCAGCCCCCCCCCTTAAACCTGCCGCCATGTCAAACAATGTTAAATCCCCCGAGCTCCTCGCTAAGGAAGATGCGACGACGAGGTTGCAAGCCTACCTTGAGCGGTGGCTACATGATGGTGGTACCTACGACCCCGTACACCAGGAGCTGTGGAGGCTTCTCGGACAAGACGCCGCGCATGCCTTGCTGAGAAGGCTCCATGATGTGGTCCCGACGCCAGACCCGGATCTGAACGCTCCCGGGCTGCTAGAGGTGGGTTTGTTGTCGCACATCGCACACGACTTGGTTGGTTTCAGCGAAGGACGCAGCGGAGCGGAAGGGAGTACAAACGTCGTGGTTCTGAGCAGGGTGTCCGGGAACGAGGCCTATCTGCGCAGCAAGCTGTTGGGAGAGGGCGATAGCATTGGGCAGTGGGGGACGGACGTGCGAGCACAGCTGGCAGCCTTCCGGCGGGCCCATTGCTACCAGGACCCTCCCCCGGCGGCACACCCCTTATCGGACGTGCGCACCTTCGTGATTCCGGTCTGTGTCTTCATTCACCTCACTGCCTTGGTGGTGGACGCTGCGGAAACCGAGCCCCTAGTCTTCGACTTGATGGGTCAAGCACCCAACCCGCAGCACACACTGATCATGTCCATGTTCCGTGTGTTCGTGACCCGGATGATGAAGTCGCCTGATCAGGGGGTGCCTGCTGGCTTGTGCTGGGAGAACGTGAAACACCTCCTGAGAGTAGCGGAGGCGGAGGCTCGCACTATCCCCGTGGCGGTGGAGCAGCTATAGGATGACATTTGGACCTGCGGGTGGCGGGTGCTGTTCTTCATCTACTGCTTGCTGAAGTTGAAGCCCGAGGACGAGCGTCGCGCTGCACTGTTGCCCGCGGGGACGTGCAGGGAATTCAGCACGAAAGCCCTGGAAAGCTTTCGCAACAACGTTGTGCAACAACGGAGTGCCCAGGACGGCGTCATCAAGGCTCCTACTGATACGGACATCGTCCCCATGGACTTGTGTGCGCGGGTGGACAAGCCCAAGAATGGCATGCGACCGTTCACGCTCTGGGCTGCAAGGCGCATTGCCCAGGTCCGCCCCCCCGCCCCTCTTGGCATGTAGCACTTGGCAAGTAGCATGCAGCGCTGACACCGAGTGGGGGCTGAGCACGTGCGTGGGCCATGCAACCCGCAGGTGCGAGGCTGGCATGCTGTCACCAGGAGGCGACTGTGGCGACTGTGGCGCTAGTGAAAACAGTCCCGAAACCGGCAGGCCTTGTCCAGCAGGAGGCGGCCGCGGGGAAAGCACCGGAGCCGGCGCCGAGCGAGGCCGGTAGAGGAGGTTCGCATGAAGGGATGCACGAGCATCCTCCATGCTCCAGATGGTGTGTTCTTTGCAGCGGCCGCGTTCTGTACCGCCAACGGCAAGCGGCGTACCGCGAAGTTCAAACGGTGCGTAGCGGCTGAAGGTGAACAGCGGCGCAAGTCTGCCAAGAGGCTGAAAGGAGCGGGAGGTTCTTCGAGCGTGCCACCCGCCGTGCATGAAGGCGGCACCCCGGCTAACGTCTCCCAGCCAAGCACTGCGGGCGCGTTTCATCGGCAACGAGCAGTTGCAATCGGGATAGCCCACGCCGTTTAGATTGGACCTGACTAACGCCCACAAGACCTTGCTAGATATGGCGATGGAGTGTCTGGTCGACATGTCAAGTAAGCAATGGAACGAAATGGGCTTTGGCACTCAGGGTGCACCCCCCCCCCCCCCCCTAAAAACATGACGCCTTGCTGTTGCTGATGCCCGCCTTGGGATGACGTGTGCGTGCCCCTGACATCAACATGTCATCCTGCCCCCGGAAGACCTGGACGTTGCAAACCACACGCATGTGAAGCCGTATGACGGGGAAAAGGAGGGCAAAGTCGATCCGTGGAAGCTGTGGCATTGGGGAAGGAGTGCGTCTGAGACCTGGGTCGGCAAAAAGCAGAGGCAAATGAAGAGGCCCCCCCCCCCCCCCCCCCCCCGGCCCCCTTCAACCCCTGGCTCGTGCGTCGCTTATTCCGAGCGTGTGCCTTGCAGGAAGGCCTTGTTTGCCGCCTTGCTGGAATTGCGGCGTGCTTTCGTGGCTGGTGCCGAGAAGGCCGGCGAGCTAGCACCAGGGTTTTGGTCGTAGATCGCGTAGGCCGGAGATCGCGTTGCGTACATGTACTGCTCCGAAACCAGCCCAAACTTAATGAGTGCACACGTGTAAATGGGGGGAGGGGGGGGGGGGATGTGGCGGCGGGGCATCCACTCACACATACCCCGGTGATGCATGACACATGTTACAAGCCGTGGCGGGTCAGCGGGCCGACCCGGCGAGGGGGGGGGGGGGGGTCTATTCAACTACACGTGCGACAGTGTCGTTTTGTGGAGGAGTATATGTGCCCGGCCTCATTTATACCCCCCCCTACATGCGCTGCATTGTCCACCCCTACGAATTACTTAGCACAAACCGCCATTACTTAATAGGAACCTAGCACAGCCATGCTTATATGCCCGCTTTGGCGATCAATTTCTACGCACTTCCCGTCAACAATAATGCAACCTATTTTGCACCGAGGCTCGCGGTGCATTGTGGTTTGGTCTAAATGAGGGTTTGGGGGCAGCAGTGGGATTGAAAGCTAATATGAATGCCGGTTGGTTCATTTTGTGCCAAGTCGGGGAAACCAATTCCGTCCAAACAGGGACAAATCAAAGGAGTGAAGGAAACGGGATGGTTACAAGAAGTTTGCGCCGTTGGGGGCTGAAACTCCGTCAAAGCCGGGACAAAACATATGAGCGGCTAATTTTGCGGAATTGTACTACATATCATCATTTTCGATCACATAATCCCCTCGACGCTCTGCCGCCTCGAGTCTCCTCCTCTCCGCCGCTGCACGCTCTGCCCGCTCCTCTTCCTCGGTCATTGGAAGGGGTAGACCCGGCCACTTCTCGAAATCATCTGGACACAGTCTTTGAGTCTCGTCCCATGGCTTCCCTTTGAACCATGAGGTAATTTTGGACTTCATCCCAGCAATTTGCGTCTTTTGGTTGTCATTGAGGATCGTCTTCAAGTTCATGTGTGTGAAGGAGTAGCTCGGATGCATATGGTCCCACCACACGGAAAAGGCCGCAGCGACCTGGAAAAGGCGTGGCAAACCGCACAAGGCGTCAATTTTTTATGTTGATCCCATTAAGTCACTCACCCGGGTTGCACCCCTCACGCACCGCGGTTGTCCCGGTTCCGGCTGTGACGTTGACGATTGTTGTCCCGTCTGTTGCCGCCATCTTTAGGTGCTTGGCGAAGAGAGCGATAGGCTTTTGGTAGTTGTTCACCATCTGTCTGTTCCCGTCGTTCAATTTCGCAGTGTCTTTGAACTGACCCAAGCCATCATAATGGATGTAGAGAAAGGCACAACCGGCTCAGGGAGTGATGATAAATACAAGCCGGCTACTTTACACGAATCAAATCTCACCGTCAGGGAATCGAAACGGATGTTGTTAGCTATGATGCTTGGCCGGGGGTTCCTGACGTAGAGGTTATACTCATCGTCGTGACGCAGAGAACTGCCCATCTTCATCCCGCAATCCTTGGCCTAAGTCAGGACGTGATAGGTGAGGTCCTCAGCTTGTTTTTGTACGGCTGTGATTGCGGATCCAAGTTAATGATTCGAGAGGTGAATGAAGAAATGGCACCCATCAAGAGCGGTGTAGACGTCCGAATATGCGGCCAGGATATTCACAGCTGCATGCGGGGAAAATCGGGAATGAGATAAATGAAATAAAGCACGGTCACCTACGCACCCGGGTTTTGGAGGGTATCTTGCCTAGCGAAAGCAAACACGTCGTCGAAGTCGTCCGTGCCCCACGCGGCATCCTTCGAGTCCCCGGTGTGCGAACCAGCTCCGAAAAGCGCATCGGCAATGAATAATGTGGCCTTTCTGCCAGGAACTGCCGACATGGCTTCTACGACGAATTGTTTTGTCGCGGGAGCCTTAAAGTCCCCCTCCACGATGCAAGTCTTGCAAAGCTCCGTGTTCAACCAGACCTTATCATCCTTGTCGACTTCTTCTCCCTTGGGCATCACCGGAAGTCCCTCGGCCTGAGGTGTGTATTAGAAAACAGATTCGGGTAAATGCTCACAATGCAAATGCAGAAGAGCACTTGTGGTTGCACAAGATATTAGTTACCTTCATCGATATTCATAGCTCATTAGAAACCTTCGGAGCGGAAACCGCGATAAGCTCCGGAGCACATGCCAGAAGAGCAAACTATGTGAAGAATGAGATGACCAAGTCCGGCGTCTGATTCTTGATGCGATACGCCTCACTCCTGATGTTGGTGTTGGTGGCCGCGATATGCTCTCGAACCGGTAGTGGTGTGAGGCAATCGGCGGATTTCATGCCCCCATATGGCAGGAGGAGACAGCAAGACCATCAAAGGACCGGAGCGATGAGCACCTTTGAACAAATCCTGGAACTTTCTGGGAAAGCCTGTTGGGCCGCGGTCATCAACCTTGGCTCGGAACTTGGTGATGGCGTCAAGGCGAGCGACCGCTTGCTGGTCCGACACTTTGTCTTCCACATCCCAATCGATGCTGTGGTCCGAGAGATATTTCCCCCAGTTCCTGGCCGGTTCGTCTGGCGTCAGCAGTCGGATTGCCTCCCTGCTCTTTGCCGAGTCAATGGCATTCATGACCTTAATGCTTGCTCGACGCAAGAGATCGCGAAAGCTCCAGGTCTCAATCATCGCGAGCCCCTCCGCGTTGGTGTGCGTAACAGCCATGGGGCCTTTTTCGCCGGCATGCTTTATGTCATCCACCAACTCGTAGAGGTTCGAGGTCACATTGTGCTCGCCTTGGATGAGCAGTCCAACCACCAAGTACATCTAGCCCACAGGAAGATCTGCGTTGTCGCTCTGCAAGAGACGGCTCATCAAGCCAGGGCGCACCGTGGTCAAAGCCAACATCATGGGTCGAAAAACAAAACTTCGGTACGGAGAAAGGAATGATAGAATTCCATGTGATTAATATACATTGGGTTAGGTCACAACTTACTTCCATGAGGGCGACTCGGAAGTGAGCTCTGTCTTTGCCGAAGCCGTACTTCTTGTTAGCGAGGATTGCATTGATAGGCTTCCTAATTGCTTCGTAAACCTTTCTCACTTCCTTCGGGGAAAGTTGCCTGCCGTAATTGAGACGCTCGAGTCTATCGAGTTCTTGCCGGTAGTACACGAACAATTCCCTGAGTTTGGTTCCGGCTTCGTCCCATCCTCGAACCCCGAGCTCCACATGCCGTTAGGGTTCAGAAATCCGCTCAAAGGGGCTCAAAAAACACTGCGCAAATCAATTGTAAGAATCTAGCAGCAGTAACAAGAAGATAAATTTTCATCATGTACGCATCTTACCGTTGTGGGCGCGAGCAGAGGTCAATTAAATTTGAGAACTCGCTGCTCTTCTCAAGTTTGATGCCGATCTTATCATGTTCAACTTGAAGAATTTCAGACTTCTTGAACTCCTTCACAACTCTAATTTGCGGAAGTGCCCTAAAGCTGGGGCGAGTTGCGGCATTTTGTGCATACTTGATCTCGAAACAACTGCGAAGGCTCTGCACAAACAATTGCACCGATTTCAAAATTCGGAACGATTGTACCTCTGATGACATACCGTGTCGTCCCGCTGATGACAACACGTTTTGTCCCACTGATGACATACCGTTTCGTCCCACTCATGATACAATGTTTCGTTCCACTGATCGATGACAGAACGCACGTTTCGTCCCGCTGATGACAAACCGTTTCGTCCCACTGATGACAAACCGTTTTGTCCCACTGACGACAAACCGTTTCGTTCCACTGCTGACATATGGTTTCGTCCCACTGATGACATACTCTTTTGTCCCATTGATGACAGACCATTTGTTAACCCACTGACGACAGAACGATTTTTGTCACACTTTACGCGTATTTGGTCCCAAGGTCAGCTTAGTAATAATGTGGGAGATTTGGTCGCTCGCCATGAGTTTTTGCATGGACGTGTCTCCAACGACAGTGTGACCCGCCTCGTTGAGCTTCATAGACATGTAGCGGCAGACTTCCGGCGAGAGGCCTATATACATCTTGTCCTACGTGAAGCGGATGCCTTTGTTGGCTTTGTAGATTTCCGGATAGTTTACTTTCACCATGCGCTTCGCCTCCCGTCTGTGGGTGCCGTCGATGATGGCTTGACGCGCGCCATGGTAGCCCCGAAACTTGATGATGACGTCGATCTCTGGCTTGTAGGAACTTGAATCCACCAACCTCGGCTTCTCCCCGCCTTCGAATGCTGAGACTAGCTCCTTGAAGTTGGCCATGGTCAGAGCGAGGGGCTCGCTCGTACTCTGGGGAGAACACTGAGCCCTTGCGAACCACTGGGAAGGACACTGAGAAATTCTCGGCGGATAGGTAAGGATTCCTCTGAATAACAAATGCAAAAAAAGGGGATGTCAGTAAGTTGCATTGTGTATTGATTTAGATTTGTCTACGCATTTGATCCGGATAGGTACAACATGTCAAGATAGGCTTTTACCTTGTAGCTTTGCGCCACCATATTGCAGTCTTGGAGCTTTGGGGAACGGAATTCAAATTCCGGCGGCGGAGCGACGAACTTATCGGATGGGAAGCTGTAAATGTGAGGTAGCCCCATATCCTTGTCGGTGACGAGGTTGACTTTGTCGGCGTATAACATGTTGATGTCGCCACCGTGAGGCGTCTTTACCTCTAGATCAGCAATCTCGATTCTAAGGTGGCCGTAAGAGATCGTGTCGACGGCACCGGTGTTGCTGAAGCCATTCAAGGCCGGCGGGACGGCAAACGTATCGACGTATGGAAGCGCGTTCTCAAAATCCTTGTCAATGTTGGCCAAGTCATCGATGTCAATCGTACCATCCGCGAAACCTCTCAGCGCAAGCGCCAGCACATTGCGCTCGACCAAAGTCCATGCGTAGTAAGACTGGAACCGCGGCTGGTAGGAGAGTGGCGGCTGGATCGCGTGGAGTAGCAACCTCTCAAAGACCACGTCGATCATGATCTCCTTGTACAATCCCAAGCGATAAGGTTCCAGACAGATATGTGGAAACAAGCATGGGAATATTAAAACTTGAAATATTGACACACAAATTCAGAAATCTCAACTGTGTTTTACTCACCCCGTAGCGTCCGTCCGAGTCCAGCTCGACGTCCTTAATCTTTCCGAGGCACGCGAGAAGCGGCCCCTTCGGATTATCAAAAAAGTGCTTGCCAGTCAGCAGGCTCACCTTGTGCAATTCGATGTACAAAGAGATATGTACTTCATCACTTGTATCCTTGAACCAATTGAGAGTTCAGCTCCGCGAAGTGAGGTTGCTGTAGCCCCCATCATGTGCTTGGGAGTCGTCGCGGTCGTCAAAGAAGTCGCTGAAAGAGGCGAATATCACCAGCTTTGTCTGCCTCTCGGATCCATGAGTGCCGGTGATGTCGAGAGCTTGCTTGCGCTTCTCTGCCGCACGTTGCCTCCGTTCTTCCTTTGTGCCGAAGACCTCTTCATCCGTGCACATACTGAGGATTTGAGGAACCCTTCTTCTCGGAGCCTCGGCAACAGAGGCTCGAGAGCCAGAGGCTCAAGAACCGGACGCTTGCCCGGTAGTCGGCGCTAGAGTCTCGAGCTCGGGCTCGGGCTCAGTGGGCTCTGTTTCGGGCTCCGGCTCTGGCTCGGGCTCAGGCTCAGTGGGCTATGTTTCAGGCTCCGGCTATGGCTCGGGCTCCGGCTCGGGCACCCGGTCTATGGGCTCTGATTCAGGCTCCGGCTCTGGCTCTGGCTCGGGCACCCACTCTGTGGGCTCAGATTCAGGCTCCGGCTCCGGATCCGGCTCGATCCCAATCGCTGGCTCTGTTTCCGGTACTTGAGGCGGCCCTTTAGACAAAGAAGTCGGGGAACCTGTAAAGAATGAGTAGAGAGTACTCAACACACGTGCAGTGGGCATCACGATTAACTATTGAACGGTATCGCCATGCACCATCAAGGCGATCGTGATTTTCTTACCTGGGGATCCCGATTTACCGGCTGCCTCTGACGCGGTTGCCTGCGCCAATTGACGACCTGTTGGATCGTCAGATAACTCACTAACGAGAACTCGAAGGGATTGGGAAGGCAAGGATTGATACTTTAAGTCACAATGACCTGGAGTCACATTCGTCTCTGAAACCTTTTCTTTTCCCTTGGACTCCTTTGGAGCATGAGGCGCAACTGGCCCATGTGCGCGTCCTTTCGAACCTGTCAAAACACATAATTTCAATCTATTCAGATATCACGGTGCACATACGAAAATCAAGTGATTGGAGAGGCAAGGACTTGATTGAAAGTAAGCTTGCATGAGCTTTTCGTAATCGATCAGCCTTCGCGCTATCTGCATTTGAACATCTGACAGGACTTGGCCGCTCTCGATTCGGGCCCTCAAAAGAGCGGCGGCCGATCTTTCTCCTTGCGAGTGCGTGCCGTAAGCCGGCACTCTACCTCCTAAATGGCTCGGTTTCCAGAGGCTATTTGATGCTTCAGCGCCCGATCTAGCTGCATAAGCTGAGGCTGCACGGCTCTTCTTCGCCGCCGGCTGCTCGGGCACAGAAGATGACGCCTTTTGTTTTCTCCCGACTAGCGCTCCGAGCGCATCGAATTCTTTTGCTTTCTCAGTAGATTTTGATGTCCGCTTGGACCTTCGACCTATGAATATCAGATTCGGATAGTACTTGTCATCCCGCTAATACACACCGTTTTCGTCCCACTGATGACATACCGTTTCGTCTCACTGATGACAAACCGCTTCGTCCCATTGATGACAAACCGCTTCGTCCAACTCATGACATACCGATTTCGTCCCATTCATGACAGATTGTTTCGTCCCACAGATGACAAATCGATTTCGTCCCATTGATGACAGACCGTTTCGTCCCATTTATGACATGCCTATTTCGTCCCACTGATGACATACCGTTTCGTCCCACGGATGACAAACGCTTTCGTCCCCCTGATGACAAACCGTTTTGTCCCGCTGATGACAAACCGATTTCGTCCCACTGATGACAAACCGTTTCGTCCCCTTGTTGACAAACCGTTTCGTCCCACTGATAACAAACCGTTTTGTCCCAATGATGACAGACCGTTTCGTCCCATTGATGACAGACCGTTTTCGTCCCACTGATGACATACCGATTTCGTCCCGCTGATGACCGATTGTTTCGTTCTACTGATGACAAACCGCTTTGTCCCACTGATGACACGCCGTTTTGTCCCAATGATGACATACCGATTTCGTCCCGCTGATGACATACCGTTTCGTCCCACTGATGACATACCGTTTTGTCGCGCTGATGACAAACCGATTTCGTCCTACTGATGACGGACCATTTTATCCCCCTGAAGACATGCCGTTTCGTGCCGCTGATGACATACCTATTTCGTCCCGCTGATGACAGACCGTTTCGTCTCACTGATGACAAACCGCTTCGTCCCACTAATGACATACCGATTTCGTCCCGCTGATGACGGACCGTTTCCGTCCCATTGATGACATATTGTTTCGTCCCACTGATGACATACCGATTTCGTCCCACTGATGATAGACCGTTTCGTCCCACTTATGACAGACCGTTTTCGTCCCAGTGATGACATACCGTTTCGTACCATTTATGACAGACCGTTTCGTCCCACTGATGACATACCGTTTCGTCCCATTGATGACATACCGTTTCGTCTTACAGATCACAAACCGTTTGTCCCACTGACGACATACCGTTTTGTCCTACTGATGACAAACCGATTTGACCCACAGATGACAGACCGTATCGTCCCACTGGTGACAGACCGATTTCGCCCCGCTGATGACATACCGTTTCGTCCGACTGATGACAGACCGCTTCGTCCCATTGATGACATACCGTTTTCGTCACACTGATGACAGACTGTTTCGTCCCACACATGACATACCGTTTCGTCCCACGGATGACAACCCGATTTTGTCCCGCTGATGACAGACTGTTTCGTCCTACTGATGACAAACCGTTTTGTCCCACTGATGACAGACCGTTTTGTCCCACTGATGAAGTCATGCTGTTTTGTCCCACTGATGACATACCGTTTCGTCCCACTGAAGACATACCGTTTCGTCCCAGTGATGACACACCTTTTCGTCCCAGTGATGACGGGCCCTTTGTCCCACTGAAGACATGCCGTTTCGTCCTACTGATGACAGATGGTTTCGTCCCACTGATGATAGACCTAATTCGTCCCGCTGATGACATACCGTTTCGTGCCGCTGATGACATAACTATTTCCAAAACATTAAGTACTGCGGTTTAATAATGTTTTGTCTTTAATTATAGCATTTCACACTTATATTAAACCACTCTTGACGGCGGAGTACATGCACAAGGTCCACCTGGCCGCGGTCCACCCCTCACCCCCTTCCACCACCAATTAGCATCCTTATTGATCATGCTGCTGCTGCCTCGACGGGACGTAATACTACCGTGCATGACCATGATACCGCTCGTCTCGTTCGGGTTTCTATTCCCACTCGTCTGCCTATCCACCTGGAACGGTCCTAGATTACACCGCTTCGACAGGGAACCCTAACCGAACTCGCTAGTCTTGGCTGCATCACGGGTCGAGCAGGCATGCAGCTACTGTACGTGCGCGCAACTCACCTGGGGTGGCGTCGTCCTTGTCTTCCTTGTCCTTGGTAGGCTCGTTCTTCTTCGGCGCGATTCTGGCGGTAGGTTGGTTAGTTGACGCGATAGATGAGCGGGTTTCTGGGTGGGTAGCGGTGAGGGAGAGGTGGAAATGACATGGTCTCCGTCTGCCGCCGCTCTGACCCTTGCTGGACCAACGGCGCGCGCGCGCACACTATAGCGCACCTCGTCGTCGTCATCATGTTCATGTATTTTGCACCGCGACGAATATACAGGGCAAACTACTGCGACTATATATTACTATTACTGGAAGATAATATATTCCCTACTCGAGAGTCATAACGATACGAGAATACAGTGGCGAGGCAATAATATTCCTTTATGCGATGATATATTCCTTGGATTGGATTCGGGTGTACTTACTAGTACAGAACTATTAACGATATACGAAAGAAATACGAAATAACACGAAATACTACCACGAAAATGTTTCCTAAATATTTTCTGTAGTACGATCTACAAAACCTCACCTGTACGGCATCCTGTATTCTGGCTCAGTACCGATCCGGTGTTTGAGTCATCATGTTCAATTATTTTGACCCGTAGTTATTGGATATTCTGCACCCCGGTCAACGGCCCGTCCGAGATCGGTCATCGGCCGTCACTCTTTATCACCACAGATCACAGTTCTTCACGCCCCCAACTCGCCCCACGAGTTTAGGGTTTGCGTGCTTGTCGTACGGTCGCACCCGTGCTGCTCGCTGCATCGTGCGCGCGCGCTGCTGGTGGTGCTGGGTTGTCACCATTCGACCCGGTACCGACGTAAAGTACTGTAGGAACGGTTGATAGCCGCGACCAGCACTGCATAAAGTACTGCACGGCGTTGCAGTGACATGTGGTGAGAGGCTTCATTGCCACTGGCATTCACCCCCCTGAGTACGGGCAAGACCAGCAACGCTGGTCTGAACTAAAGCCGTATAGGCGTCTGAGAGGTGCCTGTAGTGACTTAGGTTCGCGTTCAGACAAGGGGGAAGAGCTCTCGTTGGTGAGAGTGAGTGCTAGAGGTGAGGAAAGGTCTAAGGGGTGTTGGAGACAAACCTATATGGGAACTGCTCGTAAGAGTACATAAGACTCGAAGGGTGAGGGGACAAAACCCACTAGAGGGTGGGCTAGGAAGGCCCTCGGACTAGTGAGGTGACGAGGTGTGGAGTGATTCGAGTTTCCTTTTGGGTTTGGTGACGAGCGAGAGGCAACGGGTTTGCCACCTCTGGGGACACTTTGTGTTTGTGCCTGAGCGAGCCGTGAACAACGGGGCATTGAGTGGGCGAAGGGCACTAACGCCAAGCTAAGTGTGTTGCTGAGTGGCTCTTTCACCCGGCGCGGCCTCTGAGTGAGAGCCACGGCGTGCCGACGCTCTTTCACCATCCCGCGGGAGGTGAGAGAGCGGCGTGTTCCTTTGGGTACCAATTGGCCTGCTCCGGTTCTTTTGGCATGCTCCGGTTCTTTTGGCCTGCTCCAGTTCAACGACCTGCTCCAGTTCAACGGTTCAACGACGACAGGTGGTAGGAGGGAGGCAGGGCGTGAGCCCGGGAGTGGGAGGGCGCCGGCTTCACAGTCGTGTGTCAGTGCCGGAGTGCACTTGGAGGGAGCGGCATCGCCGCCTGAGGGCCCCGGCGAGGGTGACGGCTGGCGGGTGCGTGGCTCAGCTCGGTGCCAACCTCTTCGTGGCGGTGGTGTGGATCTGAGGTTCATCGGCACTGAGTTATACCGGAGGTTGGAACTGTTCGTGTATCGGCTTGAGACGGGTGTGCGCCAACACCGGCGAGGCGACGCGGCAGCGGCCCTCAGATTTCTGAGGCCGCGTGGACGCAGCCCCACTTCTGAGCTTGAGGGCCCCGGCGTGGGCGACAGCCAGTGGACGCGCTGGAAAGCGCAGAGGGCGGCTTTGCCCTGGGCGACCTGTGGGCAGCACTGGACGAGCTGGAGGAAGACCAGCTGATCGAGGAGGTCGTGGAGGGGCTGCTGAACGACGTAGACGCATCCAACCAGGAGGGTGAGGAGTGCGATCACGAGAACGCGTACGCATACAGTAGCAGCGAAGCAGAGGACAGCGGAGACGACGAGGACGAGCTCTACTTTTCCCCGCTGCCAACACGCAACCCTAGGCGAGACACTTTGTACGGACACGCGTACTTTGTGGACGACGCAATGAGCGACGACGAGATGGAGCCGCGGAGGGGCAAGGGCTCCAGCGGGAGGTTGTGGGCGGGTCACGAGAAGGCGACCTCAGAGCACACGTTTGAGACGTGGAAGAACTCTACGGACTGTGCCATGGAGAAGGAGCAACAACAGGCATTTGACCGCAACAGACCGTTCAACGAGATCCACGAGGTTCACGTGCTGCGGAGCCGCATTCAGCCAAAGTACTTGGAGTCGCTAGAGACTACACTCATCAGCCGGGGCATCAAGTACGAGGACTCGAGGATCGTACGGAGGCTGGAAGGCGCAGAACGGCTCGACTACTACCGCCGGTTGTTGGACGGCATGTGGGAGGAGCTCGTCAACATCACCAAGCAGATCGAGCTGCATTCGGAGCGGTACAGCAAGTGCCATCGCTCGCCTGGTGAGACTGTGCGCGATTTCCGCAATCTGTTGCTAACGCACACCAGGGTCAAGAACCTGGTCACCGAGGAGACGACACGCATTGTGGAGATATCGCGCGTCAACGTGGAGTTCATCGAGCGGGCCTGGGGCAAGACGCGTTTCAGCCCCCGCATCAACTTCGCACAACAACAACTCGTGGACTACACGATGGACACCCAGGTGGACATGACCTGGGAGATGGCTGAGTGGCTCGACAAGCAGGAGCGCGGCAGCATTCACATGCGCGCTCACTCGCGCGTCCAGAGCGGAGGCGGCAGGCGGGGTTTTGACCACGAGGAGCACAACAGCCGCGGTGGCGGTCGCGGCAGCGACAGCCGTGGTCGTGGAGGCAGCCACGGAGAGGGTGGCAACTACCATCGACGTGGAGGTGGAGGAGGTGATCGTAGAGGCGGGCGCACGGAGAGGAGCGCTTACGCCCGTGATGGAGATGATGGTGGGCGAGGCAGCCACGTCAATGAGGCAGGTTGCTATGGTTGTGGGTCGAAAGATCACTACAAGAGCGACTGCCCTCTGTGGAGCAAGACGTGCTCTGAGTGTGGCAAGAAGGGCCACATTGCCAAGCGGTGCTGGAAGGCCAACCCTGATCTCCGTCCGGAGACCGCCATGGCAGCAACCAATCCCAGGGAGCACATCAGAGTGCGCGAGGAGCCCAAGAAGCCGGACCGCAAGTCGTGCATGATGTGTGGCAAGGATGCGGGCCACACAACTGAGGAGTGCGGGAAGCTGCGCAAGTTCGTTGCGAACCTGCAGGCGACAGACGGCCACGAACCCAAGCACCCGCCGCTCAACGGCTATGCTCAAGTCGTCGGCAGCGAGGAGGGCGAGGTGGTGGGGCTGGCAGCAGCCAGCCAGTTGCGCCCACAGCGTAAGAGCACGGAGGCTCAACGCCATGGCGTCAACACGGTGCGCATGGAGGACGGGGAGCGTGAGGCCAGGCAGCGGAGGCTGCCTCGCGGCTTCACCACCCCATCGATGGAGATGGCGCAGCAAATGCACAGCCGTACAGAGCTGACGGCGAAGCTCACCAGCGCAGCACAGAGCGTCACAGTGCCTGTGTCACTGGCCAACGGCGGTGGACAGCCGCGCATGCCACTGATGGAGATCGCCAAGCGGCTGGTCAAGCACGAGCCCGTGGAGGATGGCTGGGAAAAGCATGCTGTCATGCGTGCTCTGGAGAGCAAGCGAGTCTCCATCAGCTTGATGGAGGCTTACCAGCTCGAGCGCAGCGGCGGCGGGATGATGGAGAGCGTCATGGCAACAGCATGGGGCGGCGGTGCCCTGAGTACCGAGCCGATCAGCAGCCACGCTCACTCAGCCAGGACCTCGAGCGGGGAGCGCGCCTTCGAGGCAGCGCTGATGATGGTGGAGGAGGTCGCTGACCAACAAAGCGGCGGCAAGTCTACCGCGGAGGAGAAGACCGCCGGCGGAGAGGCTGAGACTGAACGGTCTTTTGCCATTTACCGGCCAGGTCAACTCGCGAGACAACGCGAGGAGGAGGAAGATCGCAAGCGTGCAAATGCGCAGCGCAATGCCAGCACGGCGGTTGAGGAGGCATCAGTGTGTCGCCGCAGCGGCAAGTGGCAACCCGCCACTGACTATCGACGCAGTGCTACTGAAGCAGACATCAGGGAGCAAGCACTACGGCTGCCCAAAGGGTCTGAGACCCGACGCTGCCTGGAGCAGCAGGCGGAAGTCGCCAACAAGGGCATTTTTGCCCTTCAGCCCACGGGGGCTGAGGCGAAGGAGCAGCCGGAGACGGCTCGGCTTGACACCATCACGTGCGAGTTGCACGCCAACAACACCCTGCTGCAGTGCGAGACCATTTCCGACGGCGGCAGCAGCCACACCCGCATGAACGCGTCAGCGATGGAACCAAGCGCGGCGGAGGCCGTGGTGAAGGGCGCTGGCGGGTGGGTGGACGTCGACATGGTGGTGGTGCTCGCCAATGGCAAGCGCTCATGCGAGCAGCAACGACGATTGCGGGATGGCGTGGTCTTCACGCTTCGGGACCCCGTCACCTCAATCATGGCAGCTCATCACGCACCGCGCGTGTACGAGAATGGAGGCGAGGCACCGGGCTTGCTGCTCGGTGGACCTACCATCACAGCCCTCGGGCTGCGCCCGGACCCGGCGACCAGAATCTGCACTTTCCGCGCACCCAACCGACCAGCCGGCAGAGTGCCGCTGCTCAGTCAAACGGCGTGGGAGCGGCGGGTCCGCGAGCACCAACCTGTGGTGCGCGTGGAGAGAGCGAGCTACTGCCATGGGGTGGAGCTCGGCGATGATGAGATGGGGGAGGAGAGTGGGGGGGGGGGGCAGTGACGTGTCTCACAGCCACGCCGCCCACGAACCCTCACGGTGTGACGTGCAAGAGTCCAACACCTGCGAGCCGGCAGACCTACCGCCTTTGCGGGATGTGCAGAGCCTGCAGCGTCACGGGCTGGCGAGGCTGAGCACCCGCGAAGAGGGCATCAGCCTGTACGAGCCATGTGGCGGAGGCTACGTTGCCGTGCTGAATGCCATGCTGGCCAACGGTCAGAAGGTGGCCAGATACCGGCATTCGGACATCGACCCGGCAGCCCGCAAGGCCGCTGGGCAGCGTGTTCAAGGAGCTCAGTAGGAGATATCCGGATCTACTACCAGCTAGCGCGATCAAGGGGTGGGACTCGTTCCCACAGGACATCACGGCGATCACAGCGGAGGACGTGAGGCGCCTGCCATACATAGACATAGTGGGGTGTGGATGGCCCTGCCCAGGCATGAGCAGAGCCAACCGCAACGCGCTGGGATTGCGCGACCGGAGGTCACGTTTGCTCTTTCACGTGGCCGCGTTCATCGAGAAGCTCGAGGAGAAGCAGCCCACCGGCGTGGGGTGGCTGCTGGAGAACGTGGATACGAGCGGAGACGAGAGACTATACATCAAGGAGTCTGAGAAATACATCACGAAGATCATCGGGAGAGCGCTCGTGATTGATGAGGCGGGCTGTGGAGCGAATCATCACCGAGTGCGACGATTCTGGACGAACATGGGGGACGTGGAGAGACTGAAGTTGGCGTGGGAGAGGCGGGCGGACATGCAGCCGCGACTGCTGCGAGATGTGCTGCCACCGCACCTACGACCGCATGTCAATCTGCCGACACCACCCAACGGAGTTCGCGTCAACAAACCATGGCAGCCATGCGCGTTGCCAACGATCTTGGCGCGACCGGACTCAGATGCCTACTCCGGCGAGGGCGCCGGCATGTTGTTCAACATCAACACGGGCGAGTGGGAACGGCCCACTGTCCACCTGAAGGAGGAGCTTTTCGGTTACGAGCCGAACGTCATTCACGGCATATCGCTGCCGGACCATGAGCGCCTCATAGGCAATGCCATGGGTATGCACAGCGTCGCGTGGATCGTCGGGCAGCTCTTCGTGGAGCAGCAGCGACTGAGGGACCTGGAGGAGCTGGAGCGCGCAGCCCGGGCTGCCCAGGCAGCTCAGCGCGCGGAACGAGAGAGACGAGAGCAGCGCAGGATGCAGAGATCCTGCGGGAGAGCATGGCAGCAGTTGTGTCAACAGGCGCTATGCTGCTGGCTGCTGCTCATTTGGTTGGGCGGCACGTCAATGCACTTCAGCGAGGCGAGTCGTCTCGGCAACACCGCGGTGTTAGCCATGTTCGTGGCAGTGATGGTGCGCGCAAGCGCGCGCTACCGCCGCGAGGTGACGGCGACAAGCAGGGCGGGGCGCCGAGCTTTCGGCGCCAACGCCGTGTCGGACGGCGGCGGGACTGCGGAACGGAGTAGCGCTGCTGCGTGGGCCAATCGTGGCTACACGCAGGCAAGTATGAATGATCACGTGGAGGATGTTCGCAGCCTGAAGGATCCTGAGAAACACTGGCGGTGCGGGCGCGAGTGCGAGGCTTCACAGCAACGACAGCTTGTGGAGCTCTGCGACAGCTTTTGGGATGACGTGTGGGTGTGGTCCGTCAGCGACCTACCGGCCGTCAACCACTGGGAGTTCAGGATACCGACGACCAACACGCAGCCCATCAAGCGACCCAAGTACCGATTGAGCAAGACTGAGTGGGACTTCGTGGACAGCTGGTGCAAGGAGCTGTTGGCAGCTGGGGCGATCCGCGAGAGCCAATCTCCCTACAGCATCCCAGTAGTGTGTCCACCGAAGAAGGACGACGACGGCAACTGGACCGGGATCCGGGTGTGTTTGGACGCTCGCCCGTTGAACAGTGTCACTGAGTCGTGGGCGTATTGTATGCCCAAGACAGACGAGCTTCTCAGCAAGGTCGCAGGCGCGCGCATGTACAGCGGGTTTGACGCCAAGTCGGCGTTTCATCAGCTGCCCATCGCAGAGGAGGACAGACACAAGACTGCCTTTTGGGGCAGCGACCGGCAGTATGAGTGGTGCCGGATGGCGATGGGCTTCAAGAACGCCAGCCAAGCATGGCAGCGTGTCATGGATGAGGCCCTTGGCGATCTGCCGTTCGTGGCGGTTTACGCCGATGACATCTGTGTCTTTTCAGGCGCAGCCGAGATGAGCGACGCTGAGGTGTTTCAGCAGCACCTTCAGCATTTGGAGACGGTGTTTCAGAGGCTCGCAAAGGCGGGCATCAGACTGGCGCCCGGCAAGGGGCGCATGGCCGTGAGGCAGATTGCTTTCTTAGGCCATTGGGTCGACGGCGAAGGCGTGTTCCCGCAGCACTCCAAGGTGGAGGCTGTGGTGAAGATGCCGCCGCCAACTGACGTTGCGGGGCTTCGGCGCTTCCTCGGCATGGTGGGCTACTACGGCAAGTTCATCGAGCAAGTTGCAGTCAAGCGCAAGCCGCTGACCAAGCTCACCGGCAAGGTGCCGTGGGAGTGGGGATCGGAGCAGCAACGAGCCTTCGAGCAGCTCAAGGCAGACCTGGTTTCAGCTCCCGTGCTGAGAAATCCGGATTGGAGCCGCCCTTTCATCCTGCACACCGATTTCAGCGGAGCTGGATTGGGCGCGGTGCTGGCGCAGGAGGACGACGAAGGACAGGAGTATGTGGTGGAGTTTGCGAGCCGCACCTGCCAAGGCGCGGAGCCAAACTATGCCAGCTATGAGGGTGAGTGTCTTGCCATGTTGTATGGCATGGACAAGTTCAGATACTATCTGTTTGGCAGGCAGTTTGTGGTGGTGACAGATCATCGGCCTTTGGAATGGCTGATGAACACCGCTCAGCTTCGTGGGAAGTTGGCGCGGTGGGCGATGAGGCTCAGCGAGTACGACTTCGTGGTTCGCTATCGGAAGGGCGTTCACCACGTCAACGCAGATTGTCTGAGTCGGGGGCCCGTGGAGGGCGACCCAACGGAGCTGGATGGGCGCGGTGAGTTTTCACCGGAGGGCACCGTGCGACATGCGGCAGCCTTTTGGTGCGCAACGGCTCAGAGCAGCCGGCAGCCGGAGCTGTCAGCATGGGCGCGACGCCGCGTGCTGGACACCGCCCATGAGGGCACGGCCGACGGCGACTTGGTGGCGGTTACCGGCGAGCTGACGGCGGGACCGCGGAGAGGCGATCCGTGGATGGACGCGGAGGCGATGGCGGAGCTGCAGGCGGGCAGCGTCAACATGCCGCAACCTTATGCCCGCTATACATGGAGAAACAACATCTTGTGGTATTTACACAAGGACGGCACGCACCGCGAGGTACCGCCACCCAGTGAGCGAGACACCGTGATTATGGATGTGCATGTCAAGATGGGCCATTTGGGGCGGGATCGGCTGCGCAGTGTTATCGCCGCTTCATATTTCTGGCCAGGGATGGTGGAGGATGTAGCCCGAGTCAAGAAGGCGTGTCCGGACTGCGATCGGCTGCAACATCGACCCGGCGGCACCAGCGGTCGCCCAAAGGCAGCCTCACCGCTGGACATGCAGCCGCTGCCGCACTTCGGCATGTTCTACCGCTGGCACTTGGACTTGGCGGGGCCTTTTGAGGCCACCCGCAGTCGCAACGTCTGGGTGTTGGTGATGGTGGAAGCGGCGAGCAAGTGGGTGGAGTTGGTGCCGCTGCGCACCAAGGAGGCAGCCAACATACGACAAGCCTTTCAAGAGAGAGTGCTGGCGCGTTTCGCGGCGCCAGGCGAGGTGTGTACCGACGGCGGTACCGAGTTCAGCGGCGAGTTCCACGAACTTCTCGTGGAGCATGACATCGATCATCCGAAGCCGCTGCCCTATCATCCGCAGCCGAATGGGTTGGCGGAAGGGATGGTGAAAACAGTCAAGGAGGCACTGATGCGCTATGTGGTTCAGCCCGGCAAGCGCGTCGTGTGGGACACTTTTCTGCCTTCCATCGAGCTGGGCTATCGGTGCAGCAAGCAAGCCAGCACCAGGTACAGCCCATACGAGTTGGTGTACGGCAGGGCGCCCGTGTTTCCCGCGCAGGCGAGAGCGCTCTTTGAGGAGAGCGCCGTGGACTTCAACAGCCCGGAGGGCATGTGGGAGCTGATGACAGTGCGCGCGGAGCGTTTGGCGCTCATGGTGCCGACGGCGATGCACAACGTGGAGGCGGCGCAGCATCGTGAAGTGATGCGCTATCGCAGGAGGCGCGCGGGGTTGGTGGCGCCCGGAGTGCAGCGCTTCAGCCCCGGCGACTTCGTCTACGTGCAACAGCGGCAGCAAGACGCGCTCGATCCACGAGTGCGACCGGCTGTCTACAAGGTTTACGAGGTCAACAACAACGGAGTGGTGGTCATCCAAGGAGCTGACGGCGACACGGCGCGCGTGCGCGTTGAGGAGCTGGCACGGTGCGCCGTTCCATACGTGGTGTTACCGGCAGGATATGAAGACCCAGATATGGCGTGCGAGCGGTGCGACGGGCGCGTCAGCACCCAGCGCAACCCGATCATCATCTGCGAAGACTGTGAACGAGGCTGGCACAAGTTGTGTCATCAGCCACCTGTGGCACGTGTGCCGCGGGGGGCATGGCGGTGTGCGGAGTGCAGCGCTGATGACGCAGCGTTGCCGGCACAGTGGACATCGGTGGCTTTAGCCGCCACAACAATCAGTGACAACGACGACAGCGACGAGGAGATTCAAGACCCTGCCCCGCCTTTGCAGCCGACAAGAGCAGCGGTGGCAGCAAGACTGAACTGGGGCATGCCTGGCGCCTGGCACCCAGCAACTGTGACAAGAACGATGAACAACCTTCAAGCAGCCAATGACTATCTACCGGCGATCAGTAACCAAGTGAGCGAGTACGCTGCGCTAGCCAACGTGATCAGCTGGCGCGGCCGAGTAATCTTTGATCCGTGGGCGGGACATGGCAGCACCGCTGAGGCCTTGCGGCCGTGCGGTGCGACAGTGATCAACAACGACTTCAATCCGATGTACCAAACTGAGATGTGCGAGGACGCGCTGGAGTCCTTTGTGTACCAGTGCGCTCGCGATGTAACCGCAACCGTGGCGACGACGACGATGACGACGACGACGATGACGACAACGATGATGACAACACAGCCGCGGTTAGAGGCCCCTTTCATAGTGGTGACCTCCCCGTGGTTCCAACTACTTGATCTGGCGCTGCCAATCATGGCGTCATGCGCGGACATCCTTTTCGTGCAAGTACCGATCTTCTACATCGCGCAGGGACCTTCCCCGCGCATGCAGTGGCTACGGCATCTAGGCGACTGTGGGCGGCTCCACATTATTGCCGGCGACATGCAGCGTAACCGCACTACGCGCCGATCAACTCTGTGGCTCGCGGTCTTCCGCGACAACGAGCTGCGAGAGCGAGAACTGCGAGCTGAGTGGCGTCACTCCGTGGCGTCAATTCACATTCCACACCGAGGCGTGCGCTGGCGACCAGCATCACCGAGCGTCAATTGGCGCCCAGCGGCCGTTCACCCTTCTGGCGACCAACCGTCTGGGGTGGGGGGGGGGGGGGGGGGGGGGATGGG